>JABGLY010000021.1:0-28609 GCA_013623525.1 Fusarium dimerum
CCTCTCATCCCCCTCCCTCACTTCCCCCCTCCAACGACAAAATATCCGGTTGAGACCAGTGTTTCTTGTTCCTTCAATTACCCCGAGAAAAGAGAATAGCCACAATTAGATCCCTGCAATCATTTTAACCCCTCTATACCCTCCCCCCACACACACTCCTCACACCACTCATACACAAATTCCCATGCCAGCGCGTCATACCTGGATAGCTTTTTGGCTCTATAACCCCACCAAACAAAAAAGTCAGTGGGAGGGAGATGCTGGTCTTCTTGTTTCATGTGTCATGAGAAGGTCTCAATCGGGCGGTCTGAATTAGTTTCCGAGCATTCATCCAGCTACTAGTTCATTTCTCTAGCAATTTCCTCTTTATTTAGCATCTGCTCCAAAAACCTCTTATAACAACCCTCTAATCATGACTTCACAGACTATGGCAACGAGAAGGAGTGTGGTGAGGGTGTCGCCCGCGCCATCAAGGACGGCCTCGTGAAGCGTGAGGACCTCTTCATCGTCTCGAAGCTCTGGCAGACCTTCCACGAGCGGGAGCGCGTCGAGCCCATCACCCGCCGCCAGCTCGCTGACTGGCAGATCGACTACTTTGACCTCTTCCTCATCCACTTCCCCGTCGCCCTCGAGTACGTCGACCCTGAGGTCCGCTACCCTCCCGGATGGCACTACGATGGTGAGAAGGAGATCCGCTGGTCCAAGGCCACCAACCAGGAGACCTGGGAGGCCATGGAGGGTCTCGTCGAGAAGGGTCTGGCCAAGTCTATCGGTATCTCCAACTACCAGGCTCAGACCATCTACGACACCCTCAAGTACGCCAAGATCCGCCCTGCTACCCTCCAGGTCGAGCTTCACCCCTACCTCCAGCAGACTGAGCTTGTCCGCCTCGCCAAGGAGGAGGGCATCGCCGTCACTGCCTACTCTTCCTTCGGTCCCACCGGCTTCATCGAGCTCGACATGGACCGAGCCAAGTCCGCCTCTCCCCTTATGGAGCACGAGGTCTTCAAGAGCCTCGCCCAGAAGTACAACAAGACCCCCGCTCAGGTCCTCCTCCGATGGGCCACCCAGCAGGGCCTCGCCGTCATCCCCAAGACCTCTCGTCCCGCCGTCATGGAGCAGAACCTCGACTGCACTGGCTTCGACATTGACGCTGAGGACAACGCTCGCATTGCCAAGATGGACCTGAACCTCAAGTTCAACCAGCCCACCAACGTAAGTCCCGTCATCATGATCACTCCCTCTACGTATACGGTCTAACTAATGTCGACATCTACAGTACTTCCCTACCGAGAAGCTCTGGATCTTTGGTTAAGCCAGTCCAATTTCTTGAAATAATAACGAAACAATTTTTTTTTGCTTTTTCAGTTTGTAAAAGAAGAAAGATCTTACGGGAAACGAATTTTTATTTTGGGATCATGAGGCGTTTGCTGTTGAACGACGGGGTTCATATTTAGTCGAAGCCCCGAGGGACATGAGCAGGAATAAGTCCGCCTTTTAGAACGACAAAATACAGTTCATCCCCCATATTGTCTGAAATGTGACAGTTATAGTGACTTCTCCAACATCATGTCTAAACCTGTATAATGGTTGTACAAGCGTTTAGCTATCAAATCACGGACTAGATGATATCTCCACCAATCCCAGCAATGTAGTTACTGTTGTATCTGTATTTGTGTTTGTATTTGTGCTTCCTTCCATGTCATGCATCCCGGTATGAAAACATTCCGCCCCAAACGCCATGCTATTTCGTGCTTATCGCCCCTCCCAATGAGCCCATGTTTAGTTACCCATAGCTCTTTATGTTCTAACAAATGCTAAAGAGCAGTCAGAATATTGTTCATAGATGTATGTGCACATGATTTGTGACTTACTAGCATCAATTTGCTTAACCTGTGGCAAGAGTAGTCGTATTTTGTTTCTGTAGACGGCCGGTCCTTGAAGTTGAAGTGGGCTTCCTTCGAAGTAAACTGTCGTCAGGTTCTCCTTGTCCTTAAGGTTATCAGCCACTTCTCGGAAATCGGAGATTTCGTTATAGCTAGCCCATAACTCCTCCAGTTCCTTCAATGGCGCGAGACCTTTGAGACTGGCGACCTTGTTATTTGAGATGTCGAGCACTCGGAGCTTAGTGTTGGATTCCAACCCCTCCAGAGACTCGAGCATGTTGTGCGAGATGTAAAGCTCCTCCAGTGTTGGGACCTCTTTGAGCGGTGAGAGGTCGGATATGCGGTTGGACTGGATGCTTAGCAGACGCAAGTTAGGCAGTCCACCGAGACCGGTGAGCTCGGTAATCTTGTTCTTCGCAAGCCATAATTCCTCCAGGCTCTTTAGAGATTCGAGATTCTTAATCTCACGGATACGGTTTGACCCCAGCTCCAAGGATGTCACTTTGTCCAACCCCTCTAACCCCTCAATCTTGCTAATCTTGTTCGCAACTAGATAGATTTCTTTAAGGTTGGTGAGGTGGTTGATATGCTTGATGTGCTTGATTTTGTTGAAGCTCAGGTCGAGGCTGGTGAGGTTTGTCAGCTCGTCCAGGCCGCGGATGTGAGAGATCAGGTTATCGTAAAGGTCGAGATCCTGCAGGGTGGCAGCTAGGGAGGAGAGACCATCGATTTCTTGGATACTGTTCTGGCGAAGACAGATTCGGGCGACATTCTTGAAGCGTTCGAGGCGAAGAGAGGATATTGAGCCGACTCGGGAGTGGGAGCACATGATCTCGTCAGTCTCGGAGTCTTCATCGTCGAGGAGGTCTACAAAAACACTGTCAGTATGGCCTATTGCTGAAATTAATGATCTTCATGAGTACTAACCCTCATCGGCCTTGATCGTCTCGCCATCCATCACGTTCTCCTCATCAGAATATTCAGGGTCAGAAAGCGCCTCTGGATTTGTCACCTGAGCGGACTTGGGAACCCGAAGTTTCCCATCCCAGCCCTTGCTGTTCCTCAAGCCGGGACTCGCCTCGCCATCAGCACGAGGTGAAGGCAAATCATCTTGAACTTCGATGTGCGCATGGCCATCGTTTTCCTTGTCGAGAGAGCTAGGCATGGTGGGCGAACTGTCTTCGAAATATGGCGGGGAGAAAAACCAAGACAAATTTGTGACGTCGTCAGACAGTTATTGAGTAGCGGGGTATAGTTGAACAAGCCAAGTATACCCTCTGGAGAAGAGAAGGGGAAGAGTTGAGAGAGGGAGAGAGGGGGATTAAAAAGAGACCGGAACGTGACTTTATGGCTGGGGATTCCAGGCAGACATAAAATGTGCAACTTTCAACTTTGAATAATCAGTGTAAGGCCTCGAGATGATTCAGGTACAGTAATGTGAACATCGACATGCAGGTGGGTGGTGGGTGGCCTGGGGAGTATTTTTGTAGTGGTCGATACCCGTTTGTCATGCTCTGTAAGTGGATGAGTGAATAGTGGAGACACCAACTACCTAACTGCCAGCCACATGAATTCCGCATCCATTCCATTTTCTCAATTCAAATAAAACGGTGATGATCCTGGAATGGCATCTTGCAAACATGTCAGTCCACCATGTCATGTAGTTTCGAAGCAGGGGTGACGTGGATTCTATGCTTCATTATTATAACGCTGCTGTACCAATTGAAAACAGACATACCGCCTCAATCTCGACCTTGCGCCTCGATAATACCACTCAATTCGTTCTCCCTCTCCTCAATCATCCGCCCAATCTTTCCCTCTTCTTTTTCATTACGCATATCGCCTCTCTTGATCTATTCCTGATCCGCCGAGCTGCAGGACTATCGAGTCCAGTCGCGAGCGAACATGTCATAATCCTGGACCTCTTTAACAACAAACACCACTTCCCTCTTGGGTCCCGAACTGTTTAGATATCCTTCCCTCATATTGTCCTTTTCTCTCCCCCCACGGGTCGTGTGTTCCATGTCTGCTGTTGATCTTCCCCAATGGCCTTGCGCGGAATCTGCATCGCAACCACGCGATCTCGGGCGTTGGTCCGGCCGAGCGTTTTGAGGAGCCACGAATGTATGTCGCCGACATGGATTTCTGAAAAAGGCCTGACACAACCTCGGGGCTGCAGGAGGACCATTCACATTGCACCGGCGTTGATGCCCCCGCTGATATTCAGTGGTCTGTTTGTGGCTCTCTGGTGTTGGAAGTGTACAATGATGGTCCTGTTCCAGAACGCCATCATTTATAACCCCTTCCTGCCGCCTAATGCGCGCAGTATGCGTATTGAAGAGTATGCGCGCGATTGTGGTGATATCAAATGGAGAGAAGAGAGAATTAAGTCTCTGGATGGTACGGAGATTGCATTGTGTGTGTCGGACGTGCCCCCCGCATCCAATGCCCGTGCTGATCAGCCCAAGACTCCCGTCTACATCTTGTACTTCCAGGGTTGGTGGTACCCGATCCAGTCAATTCTCATGCTCGACTGACTTGTGTTTAGGCAATGCTTCGTCACTGCCCCCAAGACTTCCGGATCTTTCGCGGATCCTCCGTCGAGTTCGAGACTCTGAATCGGCGGCGACTTACACCATGGTCTGTCTAAGTTATCGAGGTTATTGGACATCACATGATCGACCTTCCGAGCGAGGAATCAATATGGACGCACAGGCCGCGATGCGCTGGATATCGCAATTGCACGAAACGAGATCAACAAACTCAACCAAGGTGAAGCCGGTGGTGCTGTTATGGGGACAGAGTATTGGGTGCGGCTTTGCCACCAATCTTGCCGTTCAGAACTCGGACCCGTCCAATCTCCAGCCTGATGCTCTCGTCCTAGAAACACCCTTTACATCTACCCGAGACATGCTGCATGCTCTGTATCCTCAAAAATGGCTACCATACCAGTATCTCTGGCCATTTCTGCGTAGTCATCTTGATAGCTGGACCAACTTTGAAGCAATAGCTCAGCGGTTCAAGGAAAAGCCACCAGGGATTTATCTTGTTGAAGCAGGCAATGATGAACTTGTGCCAGCTCATCATAGCAAGGAATTATATCAGCGTTGTAAAGAAGTCGGGCTCCCAGTGGAGCATCGTAAGGTACATAGGGCACTTCACAATGAAGCCATGGTGAAGGCTGCTGGGAAGCAAGCAATAGCAGAGTCTATCTTGTTGGCTGTATCACAAGCACAAGCACAAACACAGACACAGACACAAACGGCTGCTACAAGGTTGAAACAACAGGGAAATACGAGCCATGGAAATGCCTGACACTTGGCTGAAAGATGAAAAAAATAATTAAATAGAATAAACCAAAACGGATCCAGGGAGGATGCTTTCCGTCTTAATTTGCCCTCTGTAACAGCGTGAATTCGGATCTTGTCGGCTTTCTACAGGCGCAGTGAGCAGGGGTGGTTTTTGGTGATATACCCAAATATGCCGTCACGGTCCAACTTAACCAAGCCCCTGGAATAGATCACATACTGTGTATGTACTCCTGACTATCTCGAGCTTACCATTATAGGAGTTTGGGTGGCACACTAGCCATGAGTAAACACCTCTTTACTCGAACAAGCTGAAGGCAAATGTGGTGGTATCACAGACACACATGGGATCAGTACCTGCCTTGCTTTTTTACATGCTCGGCGAATCCTGTCGTTGGGACTAAAGTGTTTAGTTCCACTAATGGGAGACAGTTCATGGAGCAAGGGACGATCTGACCGGGGGGAAGGGGGAAAAGGAAGAAGGAAAAAAGTGTTTGTTAGAGTTGTGTGAGGGACAGCTGTGAAGTTTTGTTTGAGACCGTGAGGATTAGATAGCTCGGGGTAAGCTTCAACAGCAATAGCAACGTCAAAAGGATGAATGAGAACTTCAATTGACCTGAATTGAAAACCACATTATCGAGAGTGGTTTCTCATGTAAGAAACAAGAAGGCTCGTCATATATCTTTGAGCCTTGCAGTGAAAGTGCCGAATCATGTACTATCGTCCAGTCCCATTTACACATCCCCATCATGTCTGCCTTGAGATGGAACGGGGCCCCCCTCCCATTTAAGTGTGCATTGGCTTCATGTAGGACCAGGGGGTTTTGAACTATTTCCACATTCTCGGGGCATATTCCTTGTAAGTGGTTTTTTTTTTTTTTTTTTTTAAATTTTATGAATGATTTTTCTGGTTAAATGGGATTGTGAATTGGATTGGGCAAATGCGAGTATGAGTGTTCTGCAGTGAGAATTTCAAGTTAGAGGAGCTTTTGGGGGAGTTGGTTGTTGAAAACACGGTGAAGGAGGACACCACAATTAACCAGGTACATTGAACAACTACTATATTTTTATCGTTATATCACCAACATACAAGACATTTGCCTTCACAAACACTTTTATCCCCTTGCTTTTCTCGTCTCCCAGCCCCCTTTTATTAGCCCCATTCTTTTCTCTTCTCATACCCATCATCCCCTGTCTTCTCTTTGTCACGTGAATTCGTGGAAGTATGGTGTGCATGGTTTAATGAGTGGATACTAATTTACGTGTCGAGGAGACGCGCCATGTCGACTACTTATCACCGGCTTGCCTTGTGCCTTTCCCCCCCCCAAAGGAGTCAGGACTGCTGCCTTCCCCCCCCATCACAGGGTGTGTAGGTATATGGGAATGGCTCGCACGGAGCATGCATAGAGGGTTATAAAGATGGTGAGATGTCTCGCTCATGTTGGGTTCTCTTTTGTTTTCTCGTGTTCTTTAGATAAAAAAGGCAGTTCGAAAAAGGAATAGCATTCTATTTCCCATTTACTCTCTGCAGTATCTGTCTAGATTTGGAGCCCAAGGTAAGTTTTGGCTTCTAGATATCATTATTTCTTGTTTATTCTTCGTCTTCCCCTCCTCGTCCGCCGTCGTCATCAGTTGAGCCTTGTCTGCCTGGATCATCTTGTCGCCTCACCGGTGAATGATTCGCAATCACTTCTTCATTACATCGCAACTATAAGAAGGCAGGCCACGCAGTCCTTGAAGTTTCCTTGAACAGGATATTTCCCACCACCCCGAATATTCCGCACTATAGTTCAGCCATCTCGGATATTCTCACCACCATCAAAATGTTCTCCAAACGACACGAATCCTTCAACAAGAGCTTCTCTTCAAAGAGTCACAAAGTTAGCAAGTCTAGCTCCTCTTTCAGCAAAGACAACGGTGTGTCTAAGAGAAGACATGAATCTCGTCACAAAAGACCAACAACGGCGTCAACTGCAACTGCAAGTGATGACACGGCCATGGGAAAGTAAGTGCATTGACTTATACACTCCTTCACTTCCCCCACAACTAACATCATCTTCAGCAACCTAACCTCCGCCATCGTCACTCTTGTCGTCGGTGCTGAACAGCGTCTTTTCGCTGCTCATGAAGATGTCCTCTGTGGTAGCCCATTCTTTAGCCATGCTCTACGAAACGGCTACATGGACGCCGCCACCAAGCGTATCGCCCTGCCTGATGAAGAACCCGAAATCTTCAGCTCTGTTCTCGAGTATCTCTACAAGGGCGACTACTATCCCCGTCTTGTCCACAACAAGCGAAGAAACTCGTGGGAGATTGAGCCCACCACCGAGGAGGAGAGAGCTTCTGTGGAGAGTACTGTCTATCATCGTGGTGTAGATGGTGATCTACTCAAAGACACAGTCATCTATTGTGCCGCTGAGAAGTATGGTCTAGATGAGCTCAAGAAGATGGCTCTGCGAAAACAAGGTCTTCGTGAGTCTTTCGCTGCCTACTCATCTCTCATTCTTCTAACATGATTTAGAATCCGGTATTCAGTGCAGCACCATCCTTGCTTCCGCCAGATACGCCTATGCCAACACTCCCGACACAGACTCCAAACTCCGCGCCCACTATCTCGCTCTCATCATCCGCTCACGCAGCACCTTCAAGCGAAGCGGCACCATGCAACTTGAGATGTACAACGGTGGTTCTCAACTTTTCTTTGATCTTTTTGTTGCACTCTGCAACCACGTTGATGATATTTCCTCTGCACAGTGAGTCACTCTTCCAATAAGACACCTCAAGCTGAAATACTCATCACTATCTACAGAAATACTCCACGATCTAATCGCCATTTCTCATAATACCCCCTTCACGAAAATACCGTGCACACGCCAACAATAATGAACCATGATACACAAGTCCCTCACATCTACTAAGAAGAAAGGGACACAGATCTTGAGGATCTAACAACAACTGGCAACAACATACACTTACTGGCGTTTGGTGCTCATGAATCAAACCTGACTTTTATTGTTTCTTCTGGCGGAGTTTTGGATATCTATTTCCTGGTCTCTTTTCTTTCTTCTCCGGTATCCATGTACGAATACTCTTCTCAGCGACTTTTCAGAGGATCTCTCTTTCTTCTTCTTCTTCTTCTTCTTCTTTGCAGGAGCACAGGGTGTTCAAACAAGTTAATTCTCGTGAAGGAAAATAGCACGAGCGGATTGGTTAGGTTTCTATGTCACCTCCCCCGTTTTTCTTCCTTTTTCTTCGGGCGCTTGATATCAGGACGGATGGTTTTCACGATGGGAAGAAGTCCAGTCACAAATTGTATCATTACACACCAACCGATCATGTCGACAAAGTCAAATCACTTTGAGGCTTGTCAAATTTTTTACTGAAATAGACTAGTTCGCATAGAACTAAACTTATTTACTCAAAAAAGTAACACCATTTATTTGAGCGTGAAACTAAGCCTGGTGATGGTGATGTTCCTCCATCATTTCTCACACTATTCAGGCCGAGCTGAGCCGTTGTTTTTTTTTCTCCACACACCCTAGTCCATCGTGAAACAGAAGGTAAAAAAGAAAGGAAAAGAGACAAAAAGTACCATACCGGATGTGCTTCCCCGGGCGAGTTAGGTGAGTCATGCGATAAGACAAGGAAGAAAAAAAAGGACCAAGGGGTACAAGCTGTAAGTGCACGCATATCAGGGATACTACTGCGGGGAAGCACAATGGTTCGCCTTGGGAATTCCAACTGGAGAACGTATTCGCATAGATAAATCCATGTGCTTGAAACTCTTTCTTCGTGGATGAGAGATACTGCAAGGGAGTTTGATGTAGTTAAAGTGCAGGGGTAGCCATGAAGCCGAGAGAGGAGCGAGTGACATGGGCCATGCACGATAAAGTGATTCGGCGTGAATATGGCGTCGAGGGCACTCGCGCCAGCATCAACCAAGGGAACAGAGTAGACATGAAAAATGATGGTGATGTTGAAAGCAGAAGCAAACAAATCGCTGATACTTGTATTTGATTAGCTGGACGCAGCGTCATGTTAACGGCTGCGATATCCAGCTCCTCTAATTCATGCTCATTTTGATACAATTCCCCCTTCACACGTCGGCAAGTCCAAAAAGGTATGCCTCACACTTCACGCTTCTTGTTGGCCGGCCTATTCCGGCCATTATACGCCAGTTCCCGGAAAGGCACCTTTCTTGGATAAGACAACAATACCTCGTTCTCTTGCTATATAGCCTTTCATTAGGTCCTATTACAAGCCGTTCGGTTAGTGAATCAGTTCTTTGTAAGGCTGAGATAATGAGGGGTATATGTAATACGGAGCTTCGCATGTGAATGCCCCAGGCAGGCACCCTTTCAAGGCAACAAGACGGACAACTCACTTTGTACATCATGTTAGCCAACAGGCATTCAACTTCATCCGTATCGATCAAGTGGCCACTCCCCATGCTCACTGCTGCTCTGAATTCGTCAACGGGTACACGAGTACGGCGCACAGGGGTTGTCTCCCCATCCTTGGGCTCGTCGAATCCACCGGCAATAAAAACCTTACGCAGCAGGTTACGCAAGGCAATATCTCGTCCCCTCTCGAGCGTCAGGTAGATACGCCTCTTGACAAATTCGTCTTCGCGTTGTTGCAGGGCTCGATCAAAGGCTTGAAGGTTACCGGTTCTGATGCATGCAGCCAGTGGGAGAAAAAGGTCTTGTAAGCGAGGATACTTGGCCAGCAGATCTTTTGTCGGGAGTACATGACTGGTCAACAAACGGCAGGGAATGAGGTACGTGAGAATTCGCCTGGAAATGTCAGTGCATAGTCGAGGAGAGGGCGAGTCAACATACTCTATTTGAGGTGCTGCATCCTTGTGGCAGAGCTGCCAGGCTGCATTCAGATGTGTTTCTGCCTAATGAGAGTGTCAGCGGAACCCTGCTTGGCAGCTCATCCGTCTACGCACCTCGGGGTAGTTTTCTTCCAAAAAGAATAAGACGCCCTCATAGAACTTGAAAGTAACACGCTGTGACTTGGGAAAGGCCTCCAACGGTGGCATATCACCCTTATCATTGTAGACTTTGAGCGTCTTGAGGATGGTTCTCGACAATGATGCCGAGTTGAGTTTGAAATAAGTCTTGAACAGGAGGTTGATGACAAAATAGATGCCCCATTTTCGCGACTCTTCCAATGGTGCTCTAAATCTGGGTCAATAACCATCACTGCACATGTATGTTTTGACATACCTATCATTGAGACACAACGAAAATATGCGCTTCAAATGTCCTTCGCAATCCCTCAGCTGCAGCTGCTTATCGGTCTCTGGATCAAAGTCATCCGCCATAAGGGAGCTTCCCATTCCATCGTCCTTCGATATGCGAGCTCGCTCCTCGTCTGATTTAATCGCAAAGAGCCGTAGATACTTCCCTACCATATAGAGAGATGGAATAGTCCAGGCTTCGAATCCATGTGAGTTATATCCACGGATGAGGATAGAGGTAAGTTCTTTCCATGCCTCATACACCTTCGTCCAAGATGACTGCCACGTAATCAGCCTGGGCTCATTTGCGATACCACACTCACGTACCTTTCCGCTCTCTCCGGCTAGAATCTCCCCGATGGCTTTCCAGTATGCCACATACACCTCGACCCAGCCGTTTAGTTCCTCATGGCCAAGTTTATGGCGATGTGAAGTGTTGTTCTTGATAAAATGCTTGATGTCACCCTTGACACTGTGAGAATTTGTACTACGCCAAACAGCCATCAAGCGGTGAGGGTCATCAGCTGGAGGCACTGGCGAGAGTGTTTGGGCTAGAACATATCCATTCCGTGAGACATGCGCCTGGCCAAATTGACTAAAGGTTTCGTTCATGATATCAATGTTTTGGGTGCTATAGAATAAACGAATCCTCCGAGGTAGTTATGGTTGTTCTCAGATGAGGTATTCAGAGACACGATGATTGGGAGAGAGAAAGGGTCTGAAAGGTCGTTTAATCAATGTGTTTGGTGATGATGATGATTAATGTCGCCAAGATGATTCTTCCCTCTGTTTCATACCTCGATGTACCTCTCTTTCTTTACGAGGTCCTCCTCTCTCACCAACACTCTTTCCCTTCTTCGAACTGACCCCACCCATGCTTCCTGATTGGTTCATACCACCGTCGATTTGGCGAGACGGCCCAGTGCACTGGCACGTGACACTAATCAGAGTGGATCGCTTTTCAACCAATCGCTGCTGGGGCAGAAGCCCTGTAAGAGGTTACCTTCCTTAGCCCTCCCACACCTTTCGCACAAAAAAATATCGCCCGCGACTCTTTGCAACTTTCGGCCATCTTCAACATCAACGACAGTCGGAGACATTGACCACCGTCACAGTAGGTTTGCCCTGATAGAATATTTGGAGGTTGAATAAACATACTGACAATCGTTACAGATGGGTAAGCACATTTCCTATCTTCTCGCTGTCGACAATGGACGATGCCGCCGCCGGTGAAATTTCGATGAATGATCGAAAGGAATTTTCCTCCAGGTCGAGGAAGGGTGAAGAGGACCCTGGATCAATGCTCATTTCGAGTATCGAAAGGAGCTCTTGTGGCTAGACTCTCGACGACGACGTAGCATGGTTTTTGGAGCTCTCTACAACAGCCGTCATGTTTTCTCGAATTTTTGCAATTTTCGACCACTCTCTATCCGACCTCGACAAACACCCACAACGATCGATATCTCGCCGGCGCACATCTCCATGACGATGAATTACTTTGGAATATGGACACTGACAGTCTCTCCTCAGGCCGTCTTCAGGAATACGAGGTCATTGGCCGCCATCTGCCCACCGAGGCTGATGCCAACCCCGCCCTCTACCGCATGACCATCTTCGCTCCCAACGAGACGGTCGCCAAGTCCCGTTACTGGTACTTCATGCGCGGTCTCAAGAAGGTCAAGAAGGCCACCGGTGAGATCGTCAGCATCAAGGTGGTGAGTAAAAAAAAAAAAAAAAAAGAGGAAAGCCAATTTCGAGGAAGGATACTTTTTTCTGACTTAACTTTCAGATCCACGAGAAGCACCCTCTTAAGGTCAAGAACTTCGGTATCTGGATCCGCTACGACTCTCGTTCCGGCACGCACAACATGTACAAGGAGTACCGTGAGCTGTCGCGAGCGGATGCCGTTCAGTCCCTCTACTCCGACATGGCCGCCCGCCACCGTGCCCGCTTCAGGTCGATCCACGTACGTCGATACCCCAGAACCAACTACTCTGTAAATACTCAATTTACTAACACGCACTCTTAGGTCCTCCGCGTCGTCGAGCTCGAGAAGACCGAGGACATCAAGCGACCCTACATCCGCCAGCTCACCCAGAAGGGTCTCAGCTTCCCTCTCCCCCACCGCATCACCAAGGCCAACACCCAGAAGATCTTCAGCGCGAAGCGACCTTCCACTTTCGCTTAGAGAAAGTAGTTTTTTAGGGCTTATCTTAAAAATCGTAGACGGAAAAAGAAGAAAAATCATCTTTCCCAATGCGAGAACGGCCGGGATCGGGGGGGATGGTGTGACTGAAGGGTTGGAAATTGGCTCTTGCGGGTGTTACTACGGATCAATGGAAATATCAACTGCATTTGTTCGATTAAAAAAAATTAAGAACGAGCAATGAAACGAACAAAAAATGTCCTGAGCGTGCGAAGTAAACATTTCGAACGGAAAGACGTGATGCCATTGAACTGGAGCTCCTGACAAGAAGGTAAAAATAAATCGGATACTAGGATGTCATTGTGAATATTGTGCGTGTTATCTTTTTTTCTTCTTTCATGTCTTTAACACTACATACATACATCAAGTACCCCCTCCTTCTGGGGACCCTTCCATTTGTGTATCTATACAGAATTCTGTCCAATATGACCAATCCATCATGCCGTCTTGTCCCATTGCAGGATCAAAGTTGATGTTGAGTAACTCGGGAGGGTACTCGAAAAGAATGGAGGGGTCCATGGTAGTAGTATCGTAAGAGTATGTTGGTTCGGGTATGGAAGAGGACTGGGGTGTTGTTATGGATGGGATGGTTGTGTCGTATTGAAAATGTTCGATCATGCTGTCGGGAGGAGGAATAGACGTTATCGTAGGTGCTTCTGATGCAGACCCGTTCAGATTCATCTGTCTCAGGAGAGCCTCAGCTCTTGCGGCTTTTGCTCTCTTTTGCAACTTCTTGATCGGTCTCCATAGTGAACCGGTCGCTGTGTCGGCAATGTGCTCTCTTGATGAGGGAAACGTCCGATCTACTACCACCCAGGCCCTTTCTACAAGTTCACCCTCCGTCTGAATACACAACTCAGCCAGGGCCACTGCTAGAGGATGCCATTGTACATAGGTGTCAGTCCACCATGCAAAGCGATCGACCCATTCTTGCTGGGCCATACGCTCGCATAGTTCTATGACTGATATCGCCGTGCGGAGCATTGTCTGAGGAGATACTCGTGGCCGGTTGGGCGCTGGACCGCCGGTGAATGGATACTGGATGTTGAGCCATAACTTGAGAATGACCACACGAGCGATGCTGGAGGCATAAACGGAGGGAAGATGCGAGGGTCGAGCTGTGTGGATAAAAGAGTCTTCCAGACGGCGAATATGGCCCAACAGATCATCCTCCGAGTAAACGAGATTCTCTGGTTCGCCGTTCATGTTGAAGTTAGGATGTGATAGTAAGCCGAAGATACCGGAACACATAGCCGTGCAAAGACAGATGACGTTGTCAGCGGGTGAGGGTTTGGGTATGAGAGCTCCGACTGTGTCGGGTCCGAAGTCATCGTCGTCGATGGATGTGGGCACAGCCGTGTTATAATGTGAGCGGGAGAGTATGGCGTCTGAGCCACGGTCCTCTGACGCTCGAACGTCGAGTACAACAATAAAGTGCCACAGGCGTCGTCTCATCTCAGCTACATAGGGTGTGTAGCGATGTCCGTCGCCATCACGATGCAGGTTCTGGCCTTGGGCAAGTCTGATGAGCAGAGAGGCAAGAGCCCAAGAGGAGCGATCATGGGCGTAACAACGCATCATACTCTATAAAGAATCAGCTAACTGAAATCTGATAGCACAGATCGACATACCGTATAGAGAGCGAGTGCCTGCAGTGCCTCGAGCTGATTACTGTTGAGATAGTCGGCCTCAGCAAGAGCACGTTCCACATTGATGCGATGCTTGGGAGCCAGTACATCTCGGCTCTCGCCCAATTGCGCCTGACAAGATTCAGGAGTTAGACAGCTTACGGCACAGAAATAAATGGCAAATATGACGGCATTTATCGCGGGATCAAAGGGAGATTTCGTTGGGGAGTCTATATATGCTTGGATCTGTTTTGTTACCGTGGGACGGTGGATGAACTTCATGAGGGGGTCAACATTGCGCTGGTAGATGGACCATAGACGCATCATCATGGCGGGAGGAGGGTGCTTGAGGGGTTCTTTTTGATGATAATGCGGATTCCCTAATAAGAAGCCCGAGACTGCTGAGGTGCTTTGGTCTGAGGACGTGGCTGCAGACTCTGGGCTATCGCCAGTTTCGTTGCCGTCATCTTCGTCGTCTGATGGCTGTTCCAGGGCCTGTCTGATACCCTCAACCTCAGCACACAGGTTACCCCAGAATTCACCACTGAGGTATTTCTCGCCGGTGTGAGCATTTGCAGCTTGCGCGACAGCGTTCTGCGACTCTGCGCAGTAGTTATCAAGCGTGGAGGAGAGTGTTGCAGATGCAGGATGTTCCTGAGATGGGCGTGTCTCATCGTCCAATTGTCGCAGCTTGGCTGGATCGACTTCGCCGACGATGGTCTCAAGACGGCTAATCCGGTCGAGTAATTCACTCTGTCGTGGACGTGGTACGCGTCGGGTTGGCCTTCTCGAAGGATACACACAATCCAGACCAAAACGAGAGCATTGAGCGCAATTGGGTTGACCTTTATCGCATTTCACTTTGCGTGAGCGACAACTTGAGCAGCTGAGGACTTTTGGAGTGGACATTGTCACTTGACAAATAGATTTGTCATGGGGATGTCATGGGGTTGATAAAAAAAAAAGAAATCCAAGCAGGGGTTGTCGAGAATGGGAGCGCAAGTCGTTCGGATGGATGACAAAAGTCATTGATGTCAATGAAGGATTTTGAGGGTTGAAGCCGTCAACGCATGTACTGCACATTGTACTTCTCGAACTGAGTCCGGGTGTCCAGTGCCGGGGGTCCACCACTAAAAGCAAGTGCTTACCTACCCGATTGTTCATTCCTTCGATGGAACGAGACTTTTGTTGGTAATATCTGGTTAATCTGTGACTCATATCGTATCGTGAATAGTAATAACATCTTTTGTGAACGAGAGACATCAAAATTGGGAGGTGAAATATTACTGAGAGTATTAATATTCTGCCCAAGGAACATAAAGAAAGGAAGCAGAAATCGGACACGTCCTCATCCATAGATTGGCTATTTTCACACGTCAGTTCAATTTTCATCATAACCTACTTACCCGGTATTATGACCACAACAATGGAGGCATCACCAATCGAACTCGTCACGATCAAGACAACACTCCCAAAATATCCTCTCCCTCCCAATACCCAGCGTCGAGCCATTCTCACAGAACGTCTTCTCCTCCGACCCCTGGAGGAAAAGGACCTTGATGCTCTGCACAAGCTCCGTTCACAGTCAGAAGTTATGCAATGGTCCATCCAAGGCCGACCGGACAACTCGATGGATGAGACCGAGAAGAGTGCTGCTCTCCGGTTTCCCCCTCAGGACGTAGAACGATACGACTGGGCCATCTGTCTCGCCTCCACGGGTGAGTTCATCGGTCTTGGCGGTAACGGTATGAAGGACGGTGAACTAGGCTGGCCAGTGCTGGGATACATGCTTCTCAAGGAAGCTTGGGGTAAGGGGTTTGCATCCGAATTTCTACCAGCATTTCTCGACGCGTGGTGGGAGCTGCCGAGGGAAGAGGTCGAAATCAAGGTGGACGCCAACTCGGTCCGGGGCGAAGGAGAGGTTAAGCAGGAATTCATCACGGGAATCACGACGAATGAGAACATGGCAAGCCAGAATGTTATGAGGAAAGCTGGATTCGAGTTGGTGAGGGTATTCGAAGAGGAGGACTCAAGGGATCCGAATGAAACGGTGACTCTATACGGCTATATAATAGGAAAGAAGGAGGGTCAATAGTTGATGTGAGCTTCTAGCTAGGTATTTAATATTGGATAATCTCTGGATGATTACTACTAGGGGACTCACTATTGCATCCGCCGGGCCGGAGACTTTTGTGCAGCTCCGGATTTCTGAAAAAGTCCGTAATGGAGTCCGGATCCGAAGGGACCCACTTGATTTAACAAACGGTGATGGTATTATGAGCGTGTGTGTCAATGGGTGACGGGGGGTTAGACTACAGTAGTGACGGCTTAAAGTATAAAGAGGTGTGATGTAGATATACGAACTGTCTCATCTTTCAATCCACTTCATCCTCGTCAACATCAACGCATGTTTCATCAATCATGTCTTCACCTACACCAACCCTCTTGGCCACCACAGCCGGCATCATCGGTTCAGCATGGGCATCCGGTAATCTCACAAGTCTCCCCCCCAAGACAAATTATCATAAAGCTCACACTTCACAGGCGCCATAGCAAGTATCTCCCTCGTCGGCATACCAGCCATCCTCTCTTCTCCCTCCACCACTCCCAACACATGGTCCGTCATCTTCTCCCGCGGCATCGCCATCATGCCGCGTTTCGCCGTAACTGCCGCCCTGGGCCACTTGTACGCCGCGTACGATGCCCGTCGCTCCGGCAGACCATGGGCCGGCTACGTAGCAGGGGCAGTGTTAACCGTGGGGATCGTACCTTACACGATGTTCTTCATGAACAGTACGAATGAGCTTCTGCACAAGATTGTGGGCGGTCTTGTAACCGCTACCGAGAGTGAAGTTGCCAAGCTGGTCGGGAGATGGGGAGCTTTGAACTTGGGGAGGAGTCTTTTGCCGCTTGCTGGCGCGATCGTTGCAACGGCCACTTTTTGTCAGGGTATTTTGGATTAGCAAAGGCTCGGAAAAAAGAGAAGAGATGGAAAAAGGTCAGGAGCCAAGACCAAAATGTTTTTTCTCGTCATAATTCAGAACTCTACCCTCACTCTGCATAGCATCCCGCTCGGGCAAATGTCAAAGGAGACTGGTGATTCGACTTGCAATCCATGGACCCCGCTGCTGTATTGGGGCCAATCTCCTGGATCGCTCTCTGAAACGGGGCATCATAGATGGTGAAAGCAGTGCTGCATCTTGTGACACGACCCTGACGGTTAGGACGAGCCTGATCCCATTCGTGTAGCTTCGACGGTGGCGATGTGAGACAGCAGATCGAAGTTGGCTCAGGTAGAAAAGTCGTCGACAATAGTGCCTCCTTGAGAATCTGTCAGCGCCTGCATGGGCAGTTTCCTCGAATGCCAATACCTCATCCCACAATAAGTCTGCTCGCTGACTCTGTACCAGGGAGGGAATGGCATTATGGAGACCAAGGAGAGAGAAACTGCCATTCACATTCATTAAATCTCGAATCTTCGGTATCACCATTCAAAGCGTCTTCGGCCTGGATCTTCAACTAGAAGCTGCAGCATTCTCTCACTCCAGTGTGTGACTGTCTTTTGACAGGAGTCTTGGACTGAAGCCTTCTCTAGCCACCTCAATGGCTTCTTGGATACTGTCACAAATATAACACCGCTGGCATCAGACACTCCGGTTGGTTATCTTTACATCCAAGTCGATTTTCTTTTTCTGTTATTGGAAAGATGGTTTCAGAGAAGTGACTAGTTATAGGGCTCAACATTGTTCATCTTGGTTGTGATATTTCGCAACCACAACCTTCCAGTTACGCCGCCAGTCAGATTTCAGGGTATCTGTTAATCGATGAGTTATCGTTGGTGGACGGGTGGATGGGCGGGCGAAAAGGGGCTGATTTGGGCAAAGTGTATTGGGAAGAAGATAACGTTGTACTTGATGGAAAATGTTACTCTTGAATAAATGAGCTTTTGGGGCGGGAGAGCACTTGCACAGTTGTATCAAGGTTCTTGAGGAATATGAGAAGCCAGGGACACGAAATCTTGAAGAGTGGCATTTGGTTCTTGGCGTTGCGATGAGGCTGATCTAGATGATGTTACAGAATGGAGACGTGTGACAGCGGAAAAGACAGATGTCCCGTTCATAATCTGCAAAAAGTCTCTTGTTTTGTGTGGTCAGAGGAGCAAGCTCTGAATTTTCTCACCTTTTCTCGATAAATGTTCTGCAAAAATGCTTGGTTGAGCATCTGGAGAGTTAAAGGGTGTAGAGACGTATATTGCGAGAGCATCTATATTGGTTGCCATGAGAAATCTAGATTATCTACCCAAGAGTCCTGGCTAATGTGTCATAGTTCCAGGATTTTAGGTTTCGTTTGCTTATCAAAGTATTTGAATGAGTTGATCCGTATTTGAGTTTAAGACCACAGGGACATGAGCAGAGTAATTTTGCAGGCGTGTTGTGTATGTATCATTTACCAGTTGTGGTTAAAATCTCATCAGTTGACATGCAAAGACTACTGCTCAAAGTCCAGTTGCAAACATTTCTATCTTCCCTTTCGAAACTTACTATGAAGGGAATCCTCCGGAGACGTCTTATTTAATCTCTTATTTCTTTCTCCTTCTTACTTTTTCTTCTTCCCTCTATTCCTCCTCCTTGTTCACCTCTTCCTCTTCTTTCTTTCCCTCCTCGCCCTTGTTCCTCTTGATACTTGTTCTTTTCTCTTCTTACCAGACCTACACATACAGAACATGTTTGTAAGTAGCCTTCGTCTCTTTCATTACCTAGGTACTCATCAAGTTTCTAATTCCATTTCTAGAAGACTCTTGTCCGCCGGACTGGGATGCCGCGCTGGCTTCTGCCCGTTTTCTTCTCCTGCCTGTCCGTGGCCTCGTGGGTGCACGCATACCCTAATGCTCCCAATGCCATTTACCAATGGATGACCGCAAACCCGCCGTGGCCGTTTATACGACGACTGGTCATTTTTGCTCTCATCGAAATGAGCCGCCGAGACAACCGCGGGGCGGTCCCTGTACTGCTCGTCCTTTAAATGAGTTAAATGAGCATCTCTTGCTGCCGCATCTAGGTCTTGCGAAAAGAACTCGGCATACAATTCGCAACATCCCCTACCATGCTACCACAGCTCTTTACACGGGAGATTACCTATACGCAACATGGATTGGATCATAGAGCCTTGGTACGGATGACGCAACGAGAGCAAGCAGCTTAGGGCATCAGCAAGGGGGGTGGAGGAGATTTGATAGAAAATGAAATACCACTTTGAAACCAGCTTCCCATCGCCTATCTTGAATATCTCCGCTAAGATCGGAGTCACATATGCATCCCGTTTCGGGGCCTAACCCACTCCACTTCTCCGACACGGACTCCTGTAACTACCGAGTGATTCCGGCAAAGAATCCATGAGCCTATTCGTCACTCGGTCCGACTTGGCTCTTCAACGTTCAAAGAGTCCTTTGCCTTGAAATACAACGCCTTTTTCTACACGAACGAAACGTCCCAGTCTTGAAGGATGGTAGTTCTTCGCATTTGGTCTTGATAACCACACCCCAATTCTAGCTTCATGTGGTCCGATCAGTGGTTAACTCGGACATCATCGAGGACTACATTTTGCAACCGAGAAACCCCCCGGATGGCGACGTGATTCATTCCTAAGTTAAATATGATTCTAGTAACCTTTTTAAACCTAGAATGACTTCTGCCTGAACACACTTGACGCTGCTATCGACACGTCAAATAACCAAGTGGAGAATCCACTCGTCCATTTCTATCGTTTCGTGGCCTGATTACTGAATATGAGTCCAGAACCAGATTTTCTAGTCTTTAATCTCTTCCACCTCATCGTCCTTTAGCTCTCTATAGCGGCCCTCTCTCATGGCCACCTCAACCGGGTTTTGAACATCGACAATGCCCGTCTTTTTCAATCTACTTCCATGTTAGTTTTATCCCTTTGTCTCAACATCTTGATGCCAACTCACCGTTCAAAGAGTACAAACAGTCGTTCTGCTTCTCGCTCTTTCTCCTCTTCGGTCATCTCCGGTTCATTTACTGGCTTCTCAGCATCAACAAACTGGCCAGTGATGGGGTTGACGGGCTTTTGTGAGCCACTAGCATCGGCTGCGCTGGAGTCTTCCTGAGCAGATGCAGGGACTGGGATGTTGTTCTTGAAGAGGAAAGCAGAGGCGTAACCATAACCGATATTCTCAACAAATTTGGCGGGATCCTTGTCAGAAAGTTCGAAGAGAAGATGGGAGATAGCTTCACGCATGCCTTCGGCAGTGGGATGCGCTGAGCCCCTGAGAAGTCTGGCTGACAATGAGTCCCCCTCGCCCAAAACCTTCTCGCGATCTTCCTTTGAAGGAAGTAATAGCTCTCGGATTTTCTGCTTGGTCCCTTCTGGTGCATACTCATGGACTTTACTAATGGCACTGATGACTGGTGTCACAAGGGGGTCGAGCACACTGTCGTCGTATGTCTTGAGAGCTGGCTCCAACAGTTCAATCAGACGCAAGGCAACTGCGTCAGGCTCATCCTTAGGGTAGAGGGCAGCCTTGCTTTGGTCGTCACTGAGGTCCAGGTTCAAGAGAGCATTGACAAGCGGGCCAAACGGAGGCTCTAAAGGTTTCTCGCTCGGAATGTCATGCTTCCACAACAAAGCCACGATGTGGGGTACGGCGCCAGTGAAGCGGTCGGCGCGGTCAGGGCAAAAGTGAGTGACGTTGAAGAGGAGTTTCAGAGTCTCAACAAGCGCCATGTCCTGCATGATTTCCGATGTGGCCTTGCCATTATCAAGCTCTTTCACATGACGGCCAAGGTTGTCGACGATGCGGTCTGCAAGGTGGTGTTCGTCTATGAGTTCCCTGAGATTGACCTTGGTGCCATAAGTCGACAAGAAGATTATACGTGAGACGAGGAATTCATCGTCCCAGCTCTCCTTCTTCAGTCGATCACAAGCTTTGGCGGCAAACCCCTTGTCGACAAATAATTGGCGTGTTTGAGCGTTAAGTAGCATGGCATTTGCGAGGACTCGGAGAGCGCCATGTGCAGACTGATCGGATGGACCCTGGAATGCATATCGAAGAAGCATTGTCAACCCCTACAGCGGGGTTAGTTAGGTTCACCAGCACAAAAGTCTTGACGGATCACCTTTTCTGAAAATATGGGATCGGCATAGTTAGGATCACGTCCATAGAGTTTCAGCTCCTCAAATGCACGTTGACGAGCCTCTTCAGTTAAAACGCCGTCTTGGCTGGGACGTTCAGAGGGGGTACCGTCGGATGTCGACGTCGTCGTCTTCTCCAGATCATCGCTGAGTTTGTTGACCAGCTCGGTGACGGCCTTGAGCTTGGCTGCACCATGTCAGCTTCTGACACAGATATGTGAATCACTCTGCATCGTTGATGCTGCACTCACCCGGCCCTGTGGCTCTACCAAACTGTTGTGACATGACAGGGCTGAGTGTGGCGATTCAAGATGATGAAGAGGACAGGGGTTTTGATCTATGATTGCTAGGGAAGCTGGTCGTATTGGTATTGTAGTGCGAGGTTGAAGAGACTGAGCAGATAAATAACTTGATCCGGGATAAGTAAGGCACGATATTGAAGGATCTGGATTTGGGTCACCAGTGTTTGTTGGCTGATGTCAAGTGTTGATGCTATTAGTTGCTAGCACCTTCTGTAACTTCGAATGTTTGATGTAGGCTCCTTGAAAGACGGGGCAACTGAAAGTTCAGGTGACCACCGGGTTTTGGTGTGGATTCTTAGTGATAAAATAGCACTACCACCAGGCAGGTACAGTACTAGCACTAGAAGGCAGTTTCGACTATAGATAAAGAGCCTGTCATGAGCATGTTGTATACAGATGACCGAAGGAAAAAAAAAATTAAATAAGGAAGGTTACCATGCATTCTTCCTACCAATGTTGGTATTTGTTGGATAGTATGATCTCTTCAATACATTA
This sequence comes from Fusarium dimerum, assembly GCA_013623525.1. Taxonomy (NCBI): domain Eukaryota; kingdom Fungi; phylum Ascomycota; class Sordariomycetes; order Hypocreales; family Nectriaceae; genus Fusarium; species Fusarium dimerum. The sequence goes on from JABGLY010000021.1 coordinate 22,225, forward strand.
TTCAATGCAGAGTACCTAAGGATTGAAGGAGCTATGACTGAACGAGCGATACGTAAAGTGTATACAATAGTTCCCTTGGAGGACAATGACATCTTCCGTAGGTGGAGAGATCAGTTTCTATTTCATGAAATGTCCTCCATCATTCATTACCTGAGATTGATCAATGGAAAGAGCAGTTATGCTGATGCAAATATTTATATGAAATTTATGTCTGATAATCAGTCTTTGCTTAAACAAGATGGTCCAAGCATCAATTTCCGCTAATTCATACTCTTAGCCACGTATCGTGGCTTGTGAGATCAACTTATGGCTGAACACTGACTGAGGCTAGAGAGCGGTAAGAGCTACGCGTTGCGCACGGGCCTCTTTCTTTAATTGATTCCCCTCTCTTACCACCTAAATCGCGCCTTTTCCCACGCGTTACCGCGGAAGGGTCGTGTTAGCCTTGACATTACAGGGGATCCATCTTGTTCGAACTAAACCGTTGCGTGGGCAACATGGGGAAAGTAATTCAACCAAAGACCCAAGGGCATCGATCACACCCATAGTATGGTATGGGGTCTGATCAACTCAGTGACAGCGAAGACTCATTCTCATTTTTTCTCATGACTCTTTGACGATCGTTGTTGTGCTTCAAGAATTAATCTTTATTGTTTCCCCGTTGTTTATTGCATCGCATTGTCTCTGTTTTTATTCCTTGTATATCCCAGAAGGAAGAAAATCACGGCCTGGCTTAAGCCCATCAGTTTTGCATGCCTTTCCCTCTCCTGTTCCCTGGCCAATTCACTGCTGTCTAGATCGCCAGAAAGCTGCCTGCCAGGCTAGCCATGGCATCTTCAGCTTCGGCCCCCGACACAGTCCTCGAGTCGCTGCCTGCACGACCGCCAACTCCACCGAAAGAGTCCAGTTCCGACAATCCTGCGCCTATGAAACCTGCCTTGAGCCGTCCCCACGACCCTCGGCTCAGTCTCCAGACACCGCCTGGTGGTAATACCCCATCGTCGACTGGAGCAACAAGTTCCAATTCCGGCTCGAAGCGATCACGGAAGCGAGTCGAGTGGTCATCCCACACCGAATACAAAGACCCCCCACGTTACCTGGAATCCAACAGGCTGTACAAGTCATCACCACTTTCTGCCCGATCCTCTACTTCTACGAAACCTATAAAGGGCATCTTGAAACCATCGCCTTCTCCCAATCCCCTCTCCTCGCCATTGTTAAATGGTCAGGTCAACGGTCTGGCAAGCCAGACCAGCATTGCCGAGATGTTGGACTCAACAGTTACCCAGCTTGCCGGCTCAGACCGTGACTCGCAACTTGATGCGTATATGATGCTGTCGCGAGCTCTCAAGACATCCAACAACCTGCCTGATCGAGTCGCCCTGCAAAACAAGATGAGCCTTTTCATGTCCTTCATCGAGCGTGATATCAAGGCCAAGAACAGCAATGGAACTCCCGACTCGTCCCTCATCAACCATGCTCTCAACTTACTCACAACCTTTCTACATTTCCCAGCCATAGCCTCGACACTCACATCTGATTTCGGTATTATGATCATCGACCACTGTATTCGCTGTTTCTCCGACCCTAAATTGCCAAAAGACCTAGCTCGCCACCTGATGCAGGTTGTCGCCTTCCAATCGTTCTCTCCAAAAGTCATGACACTTGATCGAGTTGGACGTCTTGTTACTTCTTTACACAATATTGAAGACAACCTCACAGGAAAGAGCATTGTGATGGGCCGTATCCAGATATACAAGCGACTCGTCAAACAGTCAAGAAGTCACATGGCTGTCCACAATGATTGGCTAAAAGACATGTTTACAGACATGCTGAGTAGTATTAGGGACATCCGGACTCAAGCCATTGGACTAGGCACCGATGCTGGTTTCTCGCTTAGGAACGAAAAGCCTTTGATGCGCAAAGTCACCGAGATTCTGCAAACCACCAACGATGGGCAGACCTATATCGAATTCTACATTCAGAAATTGCAGGCCATGCTCAAAGATCGGCAATCGTCTTCTGTCGTTCCCCAGATTTGGGGTGTTGTCATCCTTCTCTTACAATGTCCCTTGAATAGATGGCAGTACTTTGGGCCATGGCTAAAGATTGCTCAAGATGCATTCAATGCTCTTGATGGGCAAACCAAGCACGAGGCCAACTACGCCTGGAATCGCTATGTCTATCTTTCGATAATGGATGGGAAGACGCTTGTCAAAGCCTTGGGTCAGTTGGCTCAGCCCTTGGCCAGTCAATTAAGACGAAAGATCAACACCAAGCAAGCCGAAGAGGGCATCAAATTACGCAGGACAGTCATTGGTGGTATATGCAACCTCTTCTACTATGCCTTCCGTCCCAATCATGAGTTTGCATGGGTCGATGCAGTCTGGGAGCTGGATCTACAGCCTATCATGTCTCAGCTCATTGGCTCTGATGAGCAGCACGAATCACACACGGATGGTATGGTGCACGCCTCTCGTATCCTGGCGGGCCTTTTGGATGCCTCTACTCCACGAAATTGGAAAGAAGATCGCATCAGAGACATGCCGTTTATTAGCCCGGAGGAGCTTCCCTCCATCGACCCTAAATGGACCAGAAAGAATGTCGAGAAGGTGTTCCAACTGGTTGGACCCATATTGGAGAAGAAATTCAACGATTTAGCTAACAAGGAGAGCTTGGCTTACCGTCTCTGGCAAGCATTTGTTGGATCGATTGCCGCTGCATCAGCAAAGGATATCAAAGTGTCTGAAGACACAGCCAAATTTCTGGCTTGTTCATTCGATTTACTCTACAAGATGTGGTCCACAGGTTCCCCAGATGGTTCGCATACAGGCAAGACCTTTCTGAATAGCGTTAAGCACTTCGTTGAGGTTTTGGTGCGAACGCTGGGATGGCTTCCTTTCACAGAAAAGAGGTTATCCATGTCCGTCAGCAACACCTTCGAGCCGGCCGCAACACCATCCCACCGACCTGAAAGGACAGAAAAGCCTAATGGTGTCGTGCAAGCCCCTATCAACCATCTTTTCTCCATACTGTCGTCTATTCCACCCGGCATGGCTGACGACGAAGATCTTTCCAACATGTTTCTCTCGGTCTTTGAACTATTCCTCAACGACAAGAGCACCAAAATGCGAATGGAGCTGTGCCGAGACATGCTCCGCCTATTGCCCCGAGACGCACTATCCCCATATGGCCCCTGGGTTCTAGCGGCGCATAACACACGCCTGTTTCTGGAAAGCTGCGCAACGTTAGACTCTCAGCCAACGAGCAGTGAGAAGCTGCTTGGTCCCGAATATCGAGAAGTTGTTTCATTGTTGGAGCGTGGTCTACTCTCACATCCTAACCTCCCCAGCCAGCATTGGTTCTCACTTTTCAACCTTCTCTCGGATCACGTTGTGCAGGAATGCGGCGATGCTGGTCGTGCACTTGGTGTTATTGAGCCTCTTGCCAAGATCCTCACGGATAACTTCTTCATCAAGGCGGACGAGTCTGATGAGATGCCGTTGGCTATAGCCACTGCTCTCTTCAAAATCGCCAAGCTTCCACGAGATCGACAGGCAGTCGAAGCCGCCAGACGACGCCTCTGGGGCGCACCCCCAACAATTTCCAGGTCATCGTCCTTCGACCCATTTGACTGTTTATATAAGCTAGAACAGCAGAGTTTAAAGTTCCAGTACGAGCACCTGAATGACAGTGCTGGCGCAGCAATTTGTGCCTATCTTGAAGCTATAAAATCGTTTATGGTTCGATCATTACCTCAGACAGGCCTCAAGACGATATCAAAGTTACAGCATGGTTTGAGTTTTTGGATTCAGGACGACAAAGCTCAGCTCAAGCTGAGTGACGAGTCTCCTATATCCAAAGAGGTGAGTTTCTACACATCAATTGTTCGAGTTATGCTGACACTCGATAGATCAAGTTCATTTATGACATGATTTGCCAATACCTGCTGACTCTTGGTCGACTTGAAAGTAAGGACTTGAACTCGATCGAGCCCATGGTCTCTGCTGGGTTCAAAAGCAAGCATCGTTACATTGTCAACAAGACAGCAGAGTGGTGGAATGCTGTTTTCAAGGACGATGACGATCTTGACTGCTCCGATAGCCTAAAGTCGATCATCGCTTCGCTACGACCTGTAGTTGACATCTCGGTGCCTGGAGTAGAGGAGTCGAGCGGCGAGTTTGGAGCCCAGGCCCAGGCCTTCGTTGAGTCTCAAGAGGAGCCAAGCTTCGTGGATTTATCATCCACTAAATCATCTCGCCAAGACGCGGGCCATGCCGCCTCACCCGCTCCCTCTCTGACCAAGATGACGCTGCGAGGACCCATGACTAGGAAGCGACGCAGAGATGCAACCCCCGAAGTTGCGAAAGCGAAACCAGCCAAAAGAAACGCTACACCTCGCCTTCGCCATGACAACTCACAGATTCAGTTTGCACCGATCGCTTCCTCTCCGCTAGCAGATGAGAGCCAACATCTTACCGAGCGGCAGCAAGAGGTTCGTCAGAGACAGCGGGAGACAGCCAACCTTTACCCTGAACTCCGATCAAGCCCTCGAACTCGTTCTCGCGCCGCTCTCGAGGAGAGGACCAAAGACTTGACTCCCCAACAGAACCGAGCCAAGGAAACAACGCCAGAACGGCCAGCGTCATATGAGGATTTCATCAGTCTTACTCCTACGCCTCGACGCGGTCAGGCGCTTCACCTGGAGGGATTCAATGACCCGCCCTCTTCACCACCTGAGCCCAGATCGAATCCTCTTCTCTCTGAAATCCAAACAAGATCAAGAGGAAAGACTCTGCTTGAGAACTGGGAGTTCTCCTCACCACCTGGAACTCCCTCACGGGGTGATCAGAAAGCTGCACCTGTCCCAATCCCCGAATCTCAACCAGATGTACCGGCGCAGCAGGAGGAAGAGGCGGCAGCGAAGCCACAGGCTGGGCCCGAAGCAGAAGTCGAGTCGGAAGCCACACCAGCTCGCTCTACGCGCAAGAGCGCCCGATCGAAACGCCGCAGAAAATCCAGGACCAGTTCTCCGATCAAAACAGAGATCATCCCCTCAAGCCTTGTTGAAGAGGGGTCTGCCGAGTCCAATGCTGCTATCAATGGACTATCAGCCACCGAGATGGAGGAGACAATACAATCTACTGGGGATGTACAGACAGCCGATGGTCTGGCTACGCCGCTTAGACCGAATCTGCCTCCTGATCAAGAAACACCAAAGTCAGGCGAGGATGAATTTGTTGATGCTAGAAGCACACCAGACGCACCAGCCGTCAGTAAGACACCAGCTGCAGCTCAGGGACCTCCGAGTGATGACAAGGATACTTCTTTTGCGTTGAGTGAAGGTGACGAGAGTAGCATGATGCGATTTGTCGTCGAACTTGAGTCGAGGCGATGCGATCTGCCTTTCAATAAGACGAACTCTGTCTCTCCCACGAAGCCGCCGGTCCTTGAATCATCACGGAAGTGTATCGAAATACAGGAAGAGTCTTCTCTATCTACGGAAAGCTCACCCGAGAAGGAAAACAGAAACAGGAAGCGGCCTCTGTCACCAACAGTCATTCCATCTACCCCATTGGAACCTTCTACAGACTCGGTGGATAGTGAAGAACTCAGTCAATCTGCGACAGGAAGCAGGAAGAAGAGAAAGCGCAGTGCCAAGTACGCTGAAAGCCGTCACAAACGAAGAAAGGGGGCGGATGCTACAAATTCGGATCTAAGTGGCGAAAGTCAACAGGCTGTTGTTGAGGAAGTCGCGTCGCCTGTACCAGCAATACGGCGATCTTCGAGGAGAAATGCCGGTCAGAAGGGGAAGAGGCTGCAGGAGGAGAATAATAACACTCGCGACTCGTCGGCTGAAAAGGTTGTGGAAACAAAATCACCACATGTTCCGGTCGCGCCCATTGTCGAGGGTCGTGATGGCGGTGATACAGACGAGGAACTTCTTTCGCAGCTGGTTACGGAATCTAATGCAGCCTCCCAGTCCCAGGAAGCTCTGTCGACTCCCGTTATCGAGGATTCTATGGACATTGCAAACGTCGAGGACGAAGCACCCAAACCGAGAACAAGGAAAGCGACACGAATGGAGAGACAGAGCAGTAATATGTCGGACACGACGAGCACACTAATCAAGATGCTGCGTGGGGGACTGAAGGAACTGCAAGAGGCAGCATTGTCTCGTGATGAGGTCTATCAACTGGAAGATGTTCTCATGGATATGAAACGAGAACTATTCGAAGCAGAGAGACGAGGAAGAAGTTGAATGAGAAGAAGATAAGAATACCCAGATGAATGGAGGTTACGATGTACATGTTTAGTTCTTGGGGCGTTGAAATACGAAGGGGGGGGGGGGGAGGCTTATATTCTTTGTACCCCCCATTTGCCC
>JABGLY010000022.1:0-54288 GCA_013623525.1 Fusarium dimerum
GTTCCCCCTCCCTCTCTCCCTCCTAAGGTGATGCTTTCATAGGGGTGCAACTGGGTTGCTTGTCCAATAAAGGTTGGGTTTTCGTACCTGACCGAGCGATTGTAGTCTATAATCGTGCTCTTCTCTCATCCGATAGATCTGCGCCATCACATCATGCATCTCGCCGCACGTTCGCTCAATAGTCGCTGTTCGGTTGCCCTCGCGCTGCCAGCGCTGGACGTCCCGCCACATCTTGTCGTATCGTCTCTGCTTCTTTTCCGTGTCATGGCATAGTTTACAAACGTCGGGCTCCGTTCTGGTTTCGTAGACAAGCTTTAGACCGCACGTCTCGCCCATTCTGTACTCTTTGTTGCACTGCTGCCGAAAATGACCCCAGCGCCAGTAGCCACATGCCCAACGGGTTTGCTCGAAGTAGCACATGCTGTACCCTCTTGTTTAGGTACTAACGGGGAAGCCCGATGGTAACTGATGAATGATGATAGCAATATGTGTGAGTGTCTTCGGGACACAACACTGTCCGAGTAAGTGGGTTTTATNNAGTCGAGTCGAGTCGAGTCGAGCCAAATCGTTGTTGCGTCGAGCCCAATCGAGTCGAGTCGGGATGAAGCGAAGCCGTGTCCAAGTCACTGTAAAGTAGATGTTGAAGGAGTCAAGTTTGGCTTGCCGCAAAGAAATTCTGGTACCAGTGGGTTAGCTAGTGACTCTTTTCATCTTATTCCTCTTTCTCTCTCTCTTCTTATACTGATCCGGGCTGGAGCAACCCGACAACACCTTGGTGGGTGCTTCTTTCTTTTTTCCCTCTCTCTCCTTGATACCCTCTCTTCGTTCCCCAGTAGTGATCATTCTCCTGTCCTCTCCTTCCTTCCTTCGTTGATAGGCTTTTTGCAAACCAATGCTGTACAATGTGACTATAACTAACTCCCTGGCGGGAGAACCGGCTTGGAGAGCTGTCTCGGGTTGGCAAAGAGATTGCCGACAGGGGGCCTATGAATCGAGACTCGGTAACACCGTAGGGATCAGGATCATCTACGTACAATCTCCTACCCCTTATAATAAGAAAGAACTTCACTTACCGCAAGTTGATACCGCTCCTCAGTACCGGTGACTTATAAAGTAACTGTTCTGTATGCCCCTGAAGGGATGAAAAGTTCCAATAGTCTATGTGAAGCACGCGTAGCTGTTGTCAAATACAGCAATACTGAAAGGGACATCCGTTTCTGTCGTTGTCTTCGTCTTGATCTGGCTCTGCCAAGCTCGAGAGTGTGATGCACAGTAAAGTCTTGTTGTCTTCGAATATATCTGTAGGAATAAAATAGGGGAGGAGGGAGACAAAGGTGTTTTTATACGCCGGTTCGAACTCAACGGTCGTCTCTCCTTGTTGATCTTGTACGGTATAGATTGTGTCGTGCTTGTAGAGGAAGGGGTGGAGGGGAAGATCATCCAAGTCTGAAGAGTGAGTTCCGATATTGGAATGAAAGAAAGGGTTGAGGAAGGAGGATGTAGTGCAGAGTAGTGCAGCGCGCGTAGGGAGAACATGAGGGTGCAAAAACTCCAGGATGTCGTAGCTAACTTATACTTGCTCAGGACCCAAGCAAATGTTTTTCCCTCTCGCCCATTTGTACATAGCATGTCACGTATAATCCTATCCCGTTCCATTTCCCAATGCCATCCCATCCCATCCTATCCTATTCTTTCCTATCCTATCCTATTCAATCCCACACCCACATGTGGGACTCTTCACCCGCAGCCCGACAACGATGGGAGGGCAGGCGAGTACAAAAAAAAATATTCCTGTGGGTGCGTATGTATATGCGTGTGTTTTTCCTTCTCTCTCGCACACAAAACCGATCCCCCGAACGGACTGGGGCCACCAAAGGCGGCCTTTGTTTCCATCATCGTACATTGATGCAGCTGATTCTTGAAGGGAAGAAAGGACTGTGAGAACTGCTAACACCCCTAGTCAATGGCAGCCACCCCCTTGTACCGTCCGTCGTTCTATCACTGGTGTTAAACAATACGACAGGCAAAAAGAAGACACAGATACATGGACGCATAAGCATATACACACCTGCTCTCGTACATATATCACACACATACACAGATACATATACATACTTGCTCACATTCGCATTCACATTCGCATTCATTAGCACTCACACCATCCCCTCTACTCCACAACTCACCTGGTTCCGCCGCCATGCGACACGCCCCCGTCCATCCTGGACAAGGCCAAACCTTGAGACTCTATTGTTCCTGGGGCCTGAAGTGTTGCCGTCATGGCCAAGGGGGCTTTTAGGTGTTTACATGTATGTCAACATGAATCGCCTTCAAGACCCTGCAGCTCCATTGTCGTTTGACTCCGGTTGCTTCTGGACGAGTCTATTCCATCCGTCTTCTGCCTCTTATCTTGAAGAGGTCTGACTTGCACTTCCCTAAATGCTCTATGCTAGGCCATGATACGCTCTGTCGTCATCTTTGTCAACATCTCGTTTCGATAACAACAAACGTCGCTGTAAACGCAATAATCCAATGCAGAAGGAGGAGGAGGGGCTCTCGGACACGACTCAAAGCCGGTTCCCTCGAAATACCTGGTCGTAGAAGACCCGGTGGTCGTTTGCCACGTTGATCATGGCTCGAGATTGAACACACGCCCCTCTCGAAGCAGCATCGAGAGTAGCGACAATAACAGGGGGAGGGGGGCATCAACGGGGCATCCCCACACCACAAGATGTCGATGCATTGGCAGTATAAACCACTTCTGCTTCCATCAATTTAATCCTCATCATGCTCAGACGCGACAAGTGTTGTACGGTAAAGTTCCCGCTTGCGTAAAAAGCGCAGCAGAAGCAGGACTAGTGACCAGGGCCAGGTTACCTTTGGGCAAACAGGCTGAGGTGCATGTACGCTTGTGCAGAAATCTGCGATGTTTTTGCCCGTTGCTGATGGACCTCCGGATGCCTCCTCCTTGGTGGCATTGCTTTGTTCTTTCTTCTCCTCTATGGACCGTGGCCATGCATCAATCGTGTTGAGTTGTCATGGGCCGTCTATCTAATCCGCATTGTGCCTCCCTGTACACAACATGTCCCAATGTTAGGCCTGTTCCCGATACAAGATGCGTATCCACCATCTCTTGTCAACACACCTGCGACTTGTTGATTGCAACCTAGCCAACTAGTTGCTTTTGCTTGTCAGGCTTCTATGCTTCTTCGACATCAACGACCCCAGGGTCTTGTCCGGTCACACCTCGACACTGGGACTGCCGGGTCACATAATCGGCCATGTTATTGCCAAGGGGGGGAGGGGGCCTGATGTCTTTCCCGCTGCAGGCCGCCATATGGTCGCTCCTCGTCCCAGCCCTCTATTCTAACCAAATGTTGAGAAGAGGGTGTCTCGATCTGCGGCCGTTGTGGGGCTTCATGGTTCGTCCCGAGGGCAGACAAGTGTCAGAAACAAGGGCATCCTGACCGCCTGCCATCCAGAAGAACGTCGTTATCGGTGAGTCCCAGGGTTGGGGTTCGTCGATTTTGGCTTCTGTACGTCAGGACTTCGAGGCTTCGGTGGACTCGATCAATTGGCTCGACGGGTCAGGCTCAGTAAGCCTGTGCCTATACAGAGTACTCCAATTCTTTCTACTGTGCCGTCTATCTGCTTTTCATTGTCCTCATGACCGTGACACCCTGCCGTGTATTTATTGTTGTCTCATTTGTGTGTTGACGGTTGTGGATATTCGCTTTCACATCACGGGGTTTTGCCTGCTTGCCTGCTTCATGCAAGCAAACTCAGGAATTATCTGTCGGCCGAAGAGCCTCCAGTATGTCGCCACTCAATCAACGAATGAATCCAACATCCACTTTTTACCTTAATTCTTCCTCTATGACTATTCCTTCATCCATCCATTCATCCATCCATTTCGGTGCCTGTATTTGGCTGTCTTGTAAGGCCTGTCTTTCTGACTGAACCAAGTCGGCTTTGGTTTCCTGCCTCCTACAATAGGAGAATCTAGATAGAGGCGACTTTGGGGCCAATTCATTCCTTGTAGTTGAATAAGAGCTGTCAGGCTGTCGCCTTCTGCCACTATTCAAGAGCTCCAAGATACTTCTGATGTCTTGTTCCGACTAGAAGCCATTGGTCCAAGCTAGCTGGTCATGAATGTAACACAGCTTGAGAGTCAATCTTCTACCACAAACCAGCCTTGAAACCTCCGGGAGCTCCTTACTTGACATTAGTCTTGCAATTCTATCATTCGGGTCTCCCATGGTTTGTATAGACTGGACTCCGTAACCTCAAATCTACTTCAATAAGACCTCAGGGGTTGAGGGAATTCCAGCACACTTGACTCGGGCCTGTATGCCTGCGGACTTGTGTCGAGGCATCATCGGGTCGGTACTCGTAATTTGCATACCTCTCGTGCATGTTGGCCGGCTCACATGAATCAACTGGGTTCAGGAACCGTTCAGTTCTTGGTATAGCTCAGAGTCTCTCCACGAACCCCTATCCCAAGCAGAGGCTCAAACATAGCTGGGTGGATCAGGCCTCCTCCATGAGTTTTTCCAACGTGAACAACGTGGCGGCATCCCTCTGGTTGTTGTGCCGTTCGGAAATTGCATCTCATCGTTTCCACATTGGGAAGATATTGCTTGTGCAGATGACTGCCGCTTCCTTCTGGGTGCTGCTCCTGCATTTCTGCAACCATTCACATCCCCGTGAGGCTTATGCCGCCTCACTTTCGAGCTCGCCGCCCAAGTGCTTCTGCCCGAGCATCGCGTACGCCCCGTCTTCTCTCTGGAAGGCTCCTGAGCAGACATGAATTCAGAGTCACCATGCGGGCACCGGCATGATATCACACCGGAACTTGCAATTCACTCCGGGCAATATCACTGAAAGTTCGTCTGCGTTTCTCAATGCCAGCATTACGAATCATCAAGCAGGGATGTAAAGCCATCCTGAGCATCCCGGGTTTCAATGCATGCCATATCGCGATTTACTCTTCACTCTGAGTTTTCCTCGTCATGGTGACTGGTAGAAATTGGAAGCAACCTTGTTCAAGGTCAAGGACATGTTGACTCCCCACGACCTTGGCAGCCCAATCTTGCCTATATCATACTAATGACTGCAGGCGTACAAGAGATACCCAGCCGCGGAGGGGGGGTTAGAAAGAAGCCTGTCCCCAAGGTCATCAGCAAGCAAATACAGGCCTAGGGAAAGGCTGAACACAGGATTCATCCTGTCAAGAAACTAATTTATGTGATTGAAAGAACCTTGGTCTTGGCGCGACGGTCTCGTTGCTTGCCCGAGTTCGAGTTCGTACTTGATTATTTCCATGGTCAACGAGTAGTAGGACTTCTGGAAATTGCGAGGTGGGACAGATGCCATTGCCTCCAGGGAGATCCTTTCTTACACGAGTTGGGCGCTGTCAGGCTTGGCCTTGCGCTCAGGCAGCTCCGCCTGGTATCTGTAAAGGAGCGCGGGCGTGTTCCACCTGAGATCATCGCGAAAGTATCAACACATGCATGGTTGCGTCGAAGGCAGAGACGCGACTGATCGGAATTGACAGGAGGATTGTAAACACAACATAAACAACTCGTAATGGCCGCCTGTTGCGAGGCCCTGAGCGGTCAAAAGAGGCAACGAGTGAACCGCACTATCCGTGTTGATTTGGACGTAGTACTCTTCTGGGATGCACCCATGTCAACTGTTCTGTGAGTTTCGGCTCAGTCCCTGGTCTTGCTAGATCAACGAGCACTCGCAGCGGCCCGCTTTGGCGACCGGACCGGCCCGCATTGGGCAATCATTTTTATCTTGACACAACAACCACAGACTGTATGATGGCAAAATGAATCAATGACTAAACGAGCTCCAATCTGGTTACCATGAGTCTGATTTGGTTGTCTATCAAGTACATCGAGGGGCATTGTCTAACAGAAACCCATATTGGGGTTACTGTAAATCATGTGTTGAGACAACGCTGCAAGAAGCCTGTACACGGTAGCGGGGCGAACAGAGTGAATGTGCCGGATCGTTTCTGAACGATGGGCATCATCGTTCAGATTCAACTAGGTGCCAAAGATGGCGAGTGGGAGAAGGATATTCCAGTATGGGTGACACACGACTTGAACATGATCGTAATACTGAGACGACACGACACAGTCAGAGAATTGTGCAACTTGAGAAGTTGTCTCACGTCAAAGACCCACTTGGATTCAAGCCATCGATTCCGATTTGCGTTTGACCGCGTTTAGGCCAATTGATCATAGATGCTGTCAAAATATCCGCAGTAGTTTCGTGGCTGGGGGGAGACGAGACAAGGAAGGTTGGGGCATTCCCGTGCGGCAAACGTGTTTCTGTTGTCGCCGCATAGCAGCGTAGGATGAGCCGTCATTGGCAGAGCGTTGCAAGTAGTAAGTAAGGCGTGGCCATCCTTGCCGGCCAAGCTGTGGTAGCGGCATGCAAGGACGAACACCTGAAGCAAGCGAGTGATGAACAATTGCGTTGACAGCCATCCATTCCCAAAAAGAGCGGGGTTTGCTGAACAAGTCCACACTGGAAAAATCATCTGTTTGGGGTAATTACAGGGTGTTACTGTGGATTAGGCAGGGTCAAGGTCATGAAAGGAATCAAAGAGACCTTGATTTTTTTTCTCGGTAATTCTTTCAAGTCACAGTACTGGTTTTGCGATGCCGTCAGGCTGGCGCTGGGCTCCATTCTCCAGCTGCTCATTACGAACGGGCAATTTTCTCTGTTCGAGTATGATCCAGGGTGCTTTGGTCGAGTCCTTTTCGCCTCAACGAACTGCCTCCGGCACTGGATGAGAGATACGACGTCAATCAGCTAATATCTTGTAAAAGCCTGAATCGATGGCCGAAGAAGATACTGTAATCATACCTTGAGAAGCGGTTTGCTCAGCTCGGGATAGCCGGGACTTTGACAAGATGGTTACGGGTGAACAGAGGGAAAGCGAATAGGTTGCACGTATATACAATAATGCATTGTTGGTGATTGTGCGCTTTTGCCCGACTTCTATTGGGTACGGCAACAGCAGCACCTTGTTTTCACCCTATAGCGAAAATGGCTGATGCGAGGCTCGAAACTTGCACGAGCGCTGTGTTGTCATGGTTCGTTTAATCGCAAGTCGATCTCGTGGTGTGGCCGCAGCGACTCCCTAGGCTCCATGTGTATCGTATGCGTGTATGCCGTGAATATGTTGACAAGGTAGGCTGGTGGGTTAGGGCGTAGACTAATGCATGTGCTTGACTGTCCCTGCAATTGTTGGTTCCCTCGCTGCTTTTAATTTGACGGGTTTGGGTTAAGAGGCAGGAATTATTTTGTCGATGTTGACGATGTTGTTGAAACGCTGCCTTGTTTGCCACATCTAGACTCGATTTACTGGCGGAAGGAACAAGAGCGGCTTATCCCATGCTCCGTCTCATCCAACTACCTACCTACCTTCCATATCGGTGACTTACTGAGGCGGGCTCAATACCAGGCTAGGTAATCGGTAATTGTAGTATCAACTCAGGAGGGAGTAGGAAGGAAGGTATTGATTCTGCTCTGTCAACCAACTAGGTAGGTACCTAACGTTAGTACTAATTAATGCAAGGGATGAATGTCCGCTTGGTGCTTTCGAGATCATATCGAAATCTTCAACCTGCTCTTCCACAATGACCTACCCTAGATCAGAATCTGTTCCGAATTTATTGGCATCGTCGTCAACGAATACTTAAGTGGTCGCAGACACGAAATACCTTAGAGAACAATGTTATCGGGCATTAGCTACCTAGTGATGGGTTTCCACTAATTGCATGGGCGATTAGAGTATTCCGTCAAATTATTCCCATTTGTCAATACCTGGCAAATTCAACATTTAATATTCCGACCACTAATGAATGATACTTGAACGATGTCCTTGATTTGATTTGAATTGAAATCTTTGCCTAAGCCTGACTCGTCATAAACGGGCTCAACCCCGATCAGTACCTGCAGGGTATGTTCATAGCATGTGTCCGACAGGTTTTACGCATTGGAGCGGGTACATCTCTGCAACGTAGCTCTCATCGTGTTTAGACGATTCATCCCAATTGTTATCATCCAATCTTCAGTTTACACTCTTTGCTTCGGAAATCATGTTCCCTCAGAGCATATTTGTCATACACCTAATGACGGATGTCGACCAAGTGAGATAGAGTAATCAGTTCGTTGGTACTAAGGTAGGCGTTTCTTTTTGCAGTACTAATCAAGAAAGTGTTGCGACAATTGCTCCTTCCCCCATGGGACCAGACGCGGGTTATCCACTGGGCCACGCAGGCACACACATGCCCATGCTTGACCCACTTTTATGGCTCGCCCAACCAACGACACACTTCGACTCCTCCCTCGCTCCCCCGTCTTAGGTGCTGCGTTGATTTCATCCACAACAACATAACCTACTCCTCTACTGGTACTCGCCAGCGTCATCTCTTGACTCTCCGATACATGTCTCGGGGACCTGGCGGTGCAGGATCGGTCTCCTCTACGCCAGAGTTCCAAGTCCGTTGAGCGCAACCTCGAATTTTGCTCTTTAGTGTGTTGTTATTGCCTCTTTGTTCAGGCCCTTATAACCCCACAACTTGGTCGCAACTGACCACACCTACGACACATGAACATATTCCTTAGGCGCATGCTGGTTTGCCTCTTACGGCTCGCTTCCTATCTATCGTCTCACAAACTCTTGAATACATCGTCACCCACCTGAGCCTTTCGTTGTTACCTTTGTTGTTACTAACCCCACCTCTTGCGGTCGTTACAGACGGCCAGAAGACTAACAGGCCGCCTTCCGCGACCTTGTCATTTCGTACGCGCCGCTCGTCGTTTCTTTGCGTGTTTTTCTCCTCGTTCCCTCGCCTCATTTCCATTTCTTTGTTGCGCTGTTCGAAAGAGCGCAGAAGGCTTGCATCCGTAGATCAGAGTGGGTGTTGATCCTTCGCATCGATAGGCCTGGCCATCATCATCACTTCGGCTTCGCAACCAAACTAGGCATACGACAACCTATGTGACGTCTGCATCTCTCTGCTTCAGGGTCGTATCTCGGCGCCTCACGGAAAACCGGGCAAGCTTGTTATACATGTACCTCTTCGAACATACCAAATAACCATCCGTCTTGTTCCACCCCCTCTGCATTCACCCCGATCTTGGCCCCCTTCATCGCCTGCCGCGTCTACGCCTCTCATCCCATTAGGGAGTGTGCCGCCACATCGTTCGACCAGCTCATCTTGCAGACGCGTTGTCTGCCCCAGTCGTCGACTTGTCCATGATCACCGGCCTGCGTTGCCCTGGTCACTGAGGCAAAAACTCTCAGCCCTGCGATGTTTGTGGCCACCGATGCCCAACCTGTAGCCAACTCGATGAAGCCAAGTCTTTCGTGGGAGGGAACCATGCGAGCCTCCTCAGCGTGTACTCGAGGACTCAATGAGACCTTTAGTGTCGATTGTGCTAAAGATGAGAGGGTCTCAGAGGTCACTTCCACGCCCATTCGTTTGGAGCACTTACCCAACGAGGTCCTGTTCTGCATATTGGGATTTTTGGATGTCAATGACCTTCTGTCGACCTCTAGGGTATGTGTTTGCTGAGTTGATAACAGAAGAGTCCATGATTTTGAAATCCTGTGGCACATTGCATGCTGGAGTTGCAGGACTGGTCTGGCTGTGAAAGCAAATATTGACTAGCGACATAGACAAATCACCTACTTCGAGATATTTCTCGAGCGCCGATATTGCACCATTATCGCCTCCGCCGTGTGTATTTGGAACTCCCATCTCTTCTCTGGTCGACTTCTCGTCCCTCGCTAGCTGACCTCTTGGCTCGTTCAATATTCCTGACGCACACAACTGTCGTCTCGAGACGTCTAGCCCGCTCACTTGTCTCCATCCGCCTCTCGCGCCGCTTACAGGCGAGACCTTCAGCGGCTTCTCTGGTAGAACGTGCTGTTCTGCCCAAAGAATGCGTACCCGGAATGAGCCCAGTGCATGTTGCACCAGGTATCGTTGCAAAGAAGAAGGCCATTGAGAAGGAAAGAGTCAAAGACGGACTCCGGCAATGGATTGCTTCCAAGTGGAAGAGCCAAGTGCAAGTGCGTGAAGAAGGTATGAGACGGTGGGAAGAAAGTCGGGGCATTGGTCGTGTGTGGCGCCTACGAAGATTCTGGGAGCGAGTCAGCCGTGGTGACAACTTGACTGCTGTTCGGTAAATTTTGTCAATGTCCTATGGAGTAGGAGTATTGTGAGATTGTGACGCCACATGTACGGATGTGATACACTGACTTGATGCTTTCCATTTCTGGGTAGCAAGGTATCGTCCATAATCATTACGATGTCGCAGGTTTGTTTCGGTAGTCTGATAGCTAAAGCAAGGAGCGCAAACTTGGATGAAGAGGCAACTGACATGGAATAGGAAGCAACATCAGGCTAAGATCACGCCTGAATGAATAGGAACAGAATCCATTTTGTATGATATTTTACATAGCGATATGGTTTGAATGTACAGTCCTGGATGCCCTGCTTTCAACCTATCGAGTTGAGCTCTGAGAAGGAGTGCCTAAGGCTGGACCTCAGGTGTTGATTATGTAGGTGGGAATGAATATCGGAGGGCATTTATCTTAGGCACCTCGGAATCTGAACCCATCCCAATCGTCCTCGTCGTCATCCTCGTCGTCCTCGTCATCTTCCTCTTCTTCAACGACAGGGGCAGTCTTGTTCTCCTTGGCCAGGTTGACTGGCTTGACGGGACCTCCGTCCTGTCCGAAACTTTCACCCCGGGTCCGCAACGCTTCGCGTTTTTCCTTGAGTCGCCGCACTCTTGCTTCGAGCTCTTCCATCTCTTCAAACTCTTCCTCGAGTGCTCGCTTGGCCTCCTCTTTTTCGTCTTCTAGGTCAACATCAGCCTGCGCTCGGCGCTTCTCTGCTTCCTCCTTCTCTGCGTCAGCAGCCGCGGCCGCCTCCTCAGCTGTCATGGCCGGAGCGCTTATGACAGCATCTTGATCGTATGGTGCTGAAACCGCGGCGATATCGGCCTCGAAAGCGGCCCATTCCGACTCGTCAACCTGGGGTGCCGTTGCGGCAGGTCGGTCGTCTGTAGCCAAGCTGCTGGGCCTACGGGATGAGAATGATGTGGCGGTTGCAGACTGGGAGACCTGAGCGTTGTTCTGCGCCCCGGGTGTGGAGGCGGAGGAGCCATCGCGCTGGGCAGGCGTTGCTGGACGTGAAGGTATCTGAATCTCAACACCTTGTGAGGGAGTGGTGGATGTTCTCCGCGTCAATTGTGGAGGGGTGAGTGCCTGGTCCTTGGGCTCACCATCCCCCTTGGGTTCTTGCACTTGTAATGTCGGTTTTGATTCGGGTTTGCTGCGTTTCAGGCGGGAGGCATCTTCCGTCTCGACACCACCGTCTAGATTGGAGTCCTCGGCGCTGTCTTCTAGTTTCCTCTTGTTGGTATTTTGTCGTTTCTCATCTTGTGCACTGGTACTGTGTGACTGCGCTTTGATTATTCGACCTTTGTGTGCATCGCCTCGAACGTGTGAGTCCCATAGAGACTCGGTCTTGATGTGCTCGCGGCAGAGTGTACAGAGGAGCTTGCCAGCGTCGGAATAGGCTGCGTAAGGGTGCTCTATCCGACGATTTGCGCGCTGTTGGCGTAGCAGAGATCGTACGTCGGACATGGGTGAGTGTAAGGAGAGGAATTTAGAAACAATTGTCAAGATAATGCCGTATAACTAGTTCAGACCAGCAAGTATTGGCGATGATGAGCAGGTGGGTAACTGGTGAACAAGCGAATATTTCCCGACAAGCGCAAGTTTC
Organism: Fusarium dimerum; assembly: GCA_013623525.1. NCBI lineage: Eukaryota > Fungi > Ascomycota > Sordariomycetes > Hypocreales > Nectriaceae > Fusarium > Fusarium dimerum. The sequence goes on from JABGLY010000022.1 coordinate 11,826, forward strand.
GAGAGCGAGAAGAGGGCAAGGATGGGAGAAATACGGCAGAAAGGTAAGGTTAAATCATGTCGGGGATCGAATTGGGGGAAACAGGATGAGATTAATTGTTTGCGGCTGAATCATGACGACGGAAACAGGAAGTGATAAGAGCTTCGAGGTTGAAGTCATGGCCCATGGCGAGCAACGACCGATGATTAGCCGGCGCAAATGAGAATCACATGGGTTTCACTCAGATAATGTAGGCTCCCCGTTGTAAACTAATTTGATACTTACCTAGGTTTCCAGCAGTAGAATATAATAGGCAATATGCTGTGACAACTGGATAGATCTTCAATTATATAGCCAGAAATTTGTGAGGAACCGAGCTCCTAATTCGAAGATATTCCATGTCAGAATGTCTAGGCTTGTCACTGTTTCTGATTGATAACTTTGGTCCACGTGGAGAGTAGACAGCAAATACCAGAGAGCTCCCTCCACTTTCTCAGCTCCCACCTCCCCACCAGACAAACTATCAAAGTCCTGACTTACTTATCATTCCAGTGCCATAAGTCCCAACTCCGCAACACCAATTCAAACAGTCCTTCGATAAACCGTTCATATTATATGCGCTAACACTTGTCCTCACATCACATCGCCGCGATGGCCGACCAGCCGGAGCCTCACTCCCTCGCCTCTACATTTCCCAACCCTCCGCCCTTCTGGAAAGACTTCACAGCTGATAAGATCGCGCGGATACAAGAGTTGAGGACAGCATATATCGAGAAGCATGGCGGCGATCCGCTGACTGTGCGCGTGCCGGATGTGCCTGAGGAATTAGTCAATCTCCAACCACCCGCGGAGCCTGCAGATGGACGATGGAGAGTGTTTGGAGACCAGTACATGGTAAGACGCTGCAGATGACTGATTAATACTGGAGAAAAGCCATACTAATGCGCCTTTTGGGGACCTGTAGCTTGACGACAAGCTCCCTACTCTCGAAGAACAAGGCATAACCAACCTCCCTTCCTCGAGCCAATCCGAATCCAAGGACGCGAAACATTTTGACCGGGCCTTTGAGCTGAAACGGCTCGCCAAGTCACTCCTCCTCAACTTTCTCGAATTGACCGGTATCCTATCCCATAATCCTGCCGACGCCGAAGCCAAGATCCAAGACCTGCGCACACTCTTCATCAACTTCCATCATATCCTCAACGAGTACCGACCACATCAGGCTCGCGAGTCTGCCATCGCCCTCATGCAGACACACCTGGACCGCACCCGCGCTGAAACGATGGCTATTCGCACACAGGTAGACAAGGCTCGTCGCGTCTTGGATGGTTTAGGCAGTCTGAGCGTGCCAGATGTGCCGAAACCGTTGGGCAAAGCGGAGGATGAGGAGGATTACGAGGAATTAGAGAGACGGAGGGATATGGATATGTGGGCAACGACGGATGAGATGTTTGCTTAGAGAGCAGAGGTGATGCAGCCTGAGAGGGCCGAGCAGGAGAAGAAAGCGGAATTCGAGGGGGTTCAGCAAGAGGAGATGGTGAAGGAGACTGAGGAAGTCGAGAAAAAGAAGGTCGAGGTTAACATGATCACGGAAAAGACAAGAGAGGAAGACGGAGACGGGGGAGAAAGAGACTAAGGAGAAAAAGAGCAAGGAAGACGATGAGCGGATGGCATAGAAGATCACGGGGATCTTCTCAAATGGCTACCAGCTCACCAGAGACCGGCGTGTCATTACCCATCTCGAAGTCGATATCGAATCACCATTCCATGGCAAGATGTCTCAGCAGCGTTCAAACAGACCTTGCATGATGAGCGCCAGTATCCTGGGGGATCAATATCGGGCAATTGAAGAGTATAGTTAGTTGAGGCCGAGTTGAGGATAACATTGTTGGGCATAGATCCTGATCAAACAAGAGAAGATAGCAGATTATAGTTACGACGTCATGAATAATACATTAATCACATCAATTGTCATTCCAATCATTTGTCAATATCGCTTCCCCAACTAACCCCCCCTCACCACCTTGATCGTTCTCATCCCTCTCTCTCCTCACACCGCAACAGTGAACACCCATTCACAGGATAGTACAAGGTATACAGCAGCATTCATAGTCGCCGCACTCGATGCACTTCGTCTTTCCACTAGTCGCCTCGGCGGGTTTGACGATGGATTCGGCGATGGATGTGGCAGAGCTGCCGGGACCATTTCGGTTGACGAGGGAAGACGAAGTTGCGCAGGCCATTTTTTTTTCTTTTTTTGGAGTGTTTAGCTTGATTGTCTCGGGGGGGTTTTCAAAAGATGGCGGTGATGAGATAACTATAGATAGAGGAGGATTGGGTCAGTAACCTGGAACAGCTCCCCCTCTTTGAATGGTTTCAATGCTGATGCTGATTCAAAATGTAGCTTACTTACTTTCAAAGAACGTTTCTTGGCAGGACTTGATTGACCAAATGCCTAAGTAATCGATACATAGAATAAAAGTTCAAGTTTTTCCCGCCCTGTTTTTTTTTCCCTCTCTTTCTATTTTATAGATCCCATGCAGACAACAATGTGACATGGCGAAGGGGGGCTGCGTCATCAAACAGCGTGGCTTGACAGCAAGCTAGAGAAGGAATGGACTTAACGTTTCATTTGTTCCTACATGGGCTGGAACCAATTGTAGAGCTCGGTCAAAAAAATAGAAACCCCGTCTGTCCCCGTTTTAGATAGAAGCGTCGAGACATTTTAAACCAACAATTATTTCAACAACGTACAGTAGTATTACTGCCCCTCATTCATGACCGGTAGTGAATTGGTCCGTGGTCGGTATTGCCTTCATGATTACTCCACAGAAGAATTTCATCCTTCAAGAAAAATGGTTGTGGCCTCACTTATCTTGTCGTATCAATCATATTTAAACAGCATATATTACAATCCAAGGTCACTGCAAACTAATTTCTTTTTTCTTTGAAAAAGATCCAAGCCATAGTACACATATCAAAACAGTCAGTGTTATCAACATGTGTTTGTGTGATATCCCAGAGCACGCGAGGACATGCTTGATCACAACATACAACTCATACGAAGCCATAAAGGGATGACTGATGTGCCTGCCAACGAAAAAGTAATCAGTTGGCAGCCTACTGCAAAGGCTATGTAAGTATGAGAGAACATTCATAAGATCCAGTATCAAACCAGACAGAAGACTGCCGTTACCTCATCAAGCTACTTGCCCTGATCAGGCCGCATAACCAGCCGGCAGGTCAAGGCAGCCGACATCCAGATTCAATACCAAATGCACACATTAATCCTTGCTCTCAATAGAAGACCCAAAACTTGACATCGGAAAAAAAGAACCAGATGGAGATAGCAAATCAGGACACTTCCCCTCCGCCACTCAAGCTGCATACTTCTCATCTTTTGTGTTGACGTTGATAGAGTCGTGATGGACAAGCTGGGTCTCCTTCTCGACCTGGGCGAGGTCAAGGTGCACAACAGCGTCATCGCCGTCAAAGATTCGAGCAATCTCCTCCAGGGTGGGACCCTTGGTCTCAACATAAAAGTAGTAGACAAAGATGAGTTCAACTGTGTCCCAGAGGGTGTAAAAGAGCATAAAGTTCCAGTGGTTAGGAAGGTTTTTCCAAGCCAACTTGTTGGTTTGGCTACAACGCTGTTAGTGTTTTCCCTTTCATCAACACAAGAATATGGGCGGGAACATACTTTGAGATGGCCAGAATAGCCTGGACGACAATGTTCATAATCATCATGCCCTTGGCACGCAGGTGGAAGGGAAGAATCTCGAGGGCGTAGCTGACAAGGAGACCAGAGAAACCAATATCATAAAAGATGCCAAATAGCCAGACAAAGGCAATCTGAGCATATCCGGAGCCGGTGTTGCTGTAAGTAACAGTGCCATCAGCGGCGGTGACTGCCGAGTTCTCGTAGACGGCACCGACGACAGTCCAAAGGGCGAAAGAAATCACCATACCCGAGATGGCCAGAAGGAAGAGAGGACGGCGGCCGAACCTGTCGACGTTGAAAGCCGCCGTGATTGAAACTGCGAGATCAAGAATGGTTTTGCCAGCAGAGAGCTGTTTGGTTAGACGTGTCAGTCGACCATGTTCAACTTGAGGGAACTATGCTTCGTGCGACTTACAGCAAGCTTATCATTCTGCTTGGTGATACCAGCACCCTCGTAAATGATGTCGATATAGTTGGAGAAGAGAGCGTTTCCAGAATACTGAGAAATAATGCCCAGGGAGATGACAATAGCGAGTCTCCAGCGGTTGCCACGCGTCTTGAAGAAGTCAATGTACGAAGTTGCTGTCTTGGCTTCTCGGTCGGCCTGGATGGTTTGCTTGATCTCGCGGAACTGGAACTGAACAGTTGCGTTGTTGGCGTCGCCACCAGCATGATGGGTAGCAAGAACTTTGAGAGCTTCGTCCGACTTATCCTTGTTGAGCAGGAATCGAGGAGATTCAGGCACCCACCAGATGCCAATAACCTGGATAATAGAGGGGACGGCCTGAATGAAGGTGATGGATCGCCAGGACCAGTCGCCGTTAATAGAGGCAGTGCCCCAACCGACAACGGAGACAACTATCATGTCGTTAGCCTTTTATGTCAAAACATCTCCGCCGCTCTTTTCAACGAGACTTACTCAGGGAGCCCAAGTTCCAGAGGCAGTTGTAAAGGGTTGTGAGGGGACCACGGTGCTGAGGATGGCAGATCTCGGTGAGAAGCATAGGCGATGACATCTGGGACAGAGAGTTGCCAAAACCAAGGACAAATCGACCAGCCATGTACACTAGTTGAGAGGATGAGGTCAGCAGCGACATCTATACATATCACAGATATCAAGAAAACTCACTGCCATAACCGTTGCAGAAAGCAGAGATCCAAGAGCCAGCGATCATAATGACACAGCCACCAATGATGGTGGGCTTTCGGCCGAAGTTGTCGGCAAGGTAGGGAACAATAAAGAAGGAGACAATAGAACCGATGTTGTACATGTTGATGAGAATACCCAGCTTATTCGCATCTTCGTGTTCAGGGAAATAAGTCTTCCACGAATCCATCTGCTGCGAGGTGTTGACCCTGTATTCTGGTTATTATACAGTCTGACATGAGATACTGGGTGGTGACTTGCATCATTCCATCGTAACCGGTAGTAGCCGAGGCTACCAAGAGAAAGATCATGAGAGTGTACAGCTTTCTCAGATGAGGTTCCCTGTACCAAGTCACCTTCTCAAATTTGGGGGCTTCAGCCTGAGCAATCTCGGTGGTGGTGCTTCTGCCATCCTGGGTATGGGCGACAGATCTCGAGCCAATAGGCCGTAGAAACTTGGGGAGAGCCATTGTGAAAAACCGCAGTTCAGTTACGACCTGGTCTACTGTCTTGCAATAATGGGGGTTATCGACAACCAGGACGATGAGAAGAGAGGCCTCAATGAGCTTAGCTAGGGCCAATGGTCGATGAAGCTGCTCGTGAGGAGGAGTGACGAGGTAAATGAGCAAAAGAGCGGGTGAACCCCTTCTACTTATATCAGATAGGCCATCCTGGACCCCAAGTAGGCATACTTGAAGTGATCTGCGTCTTGTCTAAACATCCTGGACTGAGGCGAATCCTTGAGACATGGAGAGCCGGGAAAATGCAGCACAGCTGCCACGGACTGCCATGTATGTATGGTACAGCACCAGGGTCGAACGTCTAGCCGTAGGGATGTGTGGTAGGGTAGCATTGACGACGGCGGGGGAGAGTTCTGAGCCGGGTGATGGTGGGGAGGAGAGAAACTGGGGTTGTAACAGACGGGTAAAGAGAAAAGAACTTGCCAGGTTCGAATATTACCGAGGATTGTGGGGAGATTGTATGGATGTTTTGACGAGAAATGGTCACGTCCGTTGTCACCTCTGCCGAGACGCATTGTATTATCTTATTTGCCTATGATAATTGGTTGGCCTGGAAGAATAGATGTCTCGCACACACACTTGTGAGTTAGACTCGAAGAGGACAATTGGATTGATTTGGCCCCCTTACAGATTTTCCCAGGGGCAAAAGTTAACCTTCAAGTCTGAGATTGGCGTAGGGTCAAACATCAGCCATTCATCTCGGTGATGCCTCTCATCAGCTTCATAGCTGAAGGTCTGGTGGGTTTGAGTAAGAAGCGTGCGGTCAAGTAATCATGACTAATTGGTAATATTCGTTGTTATGGATCCTACAAGGGCACCACAAAGTATTGATTATGTGTCAGTTGATTCCATTGATCCTCATAATCAATGAGTAATCGATTCTCGAAAACATGGCAACAGTGATCCGAGAGCAGTCAGCGGATGAAGCCGTCTCTCGGGTCTCATGATGAGAAGGCTGAGACAAGATGATGGAAGGATTATAGCCGGGATACCTAGAGAACAGCGGCATTGATGTACAAGAGGAGGAAAGTCTTCCGCATTGATGAACTGGGATGGTGAGTTCTTTCCGTGACATGATCTCTAATATTTCATGTTTATGGGGTAAGTGTAAGTGTAAGTTTTTGGATGCCTCCTTCCCCAGCTCCTCGACCATCTGGTTTTGATCAATCATAGTAGTAGAAGCTACCGGTCAGACGGGGGAGAAGTCCGGAGTACCCTCCTAAACTCGAATAATTAGATCAAAGGGACGATCTTGTTGTTTTCCTCTTCACCATGTGATCTGGGCCTCACCCAGTCCAGCCCTGCCCAACCACCGTGCATGGAACCCGGGCACATGATGGGATGACCTGTTGTTGGTGGATTCATTAGAATTTTACCCACAAGCATTAAACTTATAAGTCATAACCCACCTGCTGCTTAAATTCGACAATTACGATAAACGAGGATCAGCATGTCTCGGCTAAATTGACAATGGATTGTTTTTGAAAGTGCTCTAGTTTCCTGCTCAGATGCTACACTCCAACTTGTTGCTCGAACGATGTTGGTGGAAATGATAAACCAACTGGACAAGTTTGTCTGCTAGCTTGGTTGTGAGTGGATGGCACGCGCACGAATTATGAGGGAGGATTCATGCTTGAGAAAAGGAAGGCAAGGAGAGTCGATTGTCGAGGTACGTGGATGTCATGAAAAGGAGTTTTCTTTCGTTTATCCAATTATCAAAAGCACATCACCTAAGAACCGCACCAAACCACAGAATTACACGTCGAATACACGACACAGCACCTCCGCCAGCAAACATCCCAGTAATATATGGTGTGCATAACCTCCTCCCTCCATGCATGATATGTCTAGAACACCAAAATCCTTTTTCCCCGGATGAATCGAAGCCAACGGGTAATAAGAAAACCCCATATCCATTTGCATTCAGCCGGCCCAATGTGTCTACACCGCAAAGTACCCTCTCAGGAGCCAAAAACAGGAATTGATCTCTCTCTTGTGTTTCGAAAACGTGGATCCTCAAAACAAGGATGGGCGGAAACGGGCTGTTTTCCTTAGTTTGTTCTGGTGGAGGGTGGGTGTCCACCCCCAAAGTCTGGGGTCAAGTATGGTACGGTACAAAAGGTCTTTATTAACAACCGAGTCCAGTATCCGCTGGGTACTAGCAAATATTCTCTCACAATTATTGGGTGGATGGACAACATCATAGCAAGGGAACGGCTATATAGCCCTGTCTTGTTCATTTCATTTAATTATGGTGTGACACTTACTCCTCTCCTATGTCCTCCCCATGATACTAACAGTCCAGGACATATTTCTGGTCGTTAAAACATCGACACATTTATGATTGCCACTTTGAGGCTCACATCTCTTGGCTTCCCCGGCAGTTCACGTCAATCTCAAATACCAAGACAGCACAAGCATCGGCCAAGCCATCAGCTCGTCTCTCAACTCTTCTCCTTGTCTTTTACCGGGGCTTTGGTTCCTTGGCAATGAACAACCCTGGAAAAAAAGAGACATGTCTAGACCAAAAAAAAATAGGATTGCTTAGTTATTGACACCATGTCACAAGTGAACCGTGAATAATAATATACATGTGTGAAGCTAAGATTCGGTTGGAAAAGGAGTCGTAAAAGTTTACAAGTTTATTGAATTTATTGTGGTACGTCCCATCAACCTCTTACTCGTAGTTATGCCCACCGTCGACGCCCATGACTCCGACACCCTTGATTCGACGAGCAACGGCATCACATGGTACGCGAAAGAAGAAGAAAAAGAAAGAAAAGAAAACCTTCACCTTACACCAACTCTCTCTTCCTATCGATTCGTTGTGCAAGCGCCGACCTCACAATTCCTTAAACCCCCCTGACATTCTTCTCAACTCCGCTTCTACTTCATCCATCTCACCCGGCATCAACTCCGATGACCGATTCCTTATGCCAACTTCACGTCGTATTCTTATCCAAACACCTGGATCGTTCTGTGCCTCCGTGTCACATTCACCCCATCATTGTCTTTTCCTCTCCCATTTAGCCTAAACACCCCTCATATTGATTAACCCTCCTAGGATGTGACTTTCCTCGTGGTCCAACCACCCTCCTCGGCTCCATCCTCGGCCGTGGCTGCAGATATCTTACCCTTTTAATGTGTGTGTTTACTGGACATGTAACTACAACTCCAGCCTTGTACCATCAGAATAGAACGTCGTGACATCTTGACAGCCTGCATCCATTCAGCCGGTCTCCCATCATGGTCAGGGTCTTTCAGCAGACGTTTCATTTTTCCGGGGAGGAACGGAACATGCAATACCAAGAAGAATCTTACAAGATGCTTCATATCGAGTCTGCCAAGACCTGCCCGTCTAACATCTTTCGATGTATAGCTGAGCCTCCTGAACGGATCTTGCTTCTCATCTTCCGTCTTTCTCGTCACATTGCACATTCTGATGGCTTTCCAGCTTATCTTAACATCTGTTTTAAGCCCTTTTGTGCAGTCGTGATTCGTCACGGCCTCCCAATCCTCCGGGAACGGTTCAAACAGCTCCGAATATCTGACACCAACTCACTGGCTGTTCCTATTAAGCAACTAATGGCCGATCATCCGGCTACTAAATACAGAGGGATTTCGGTAACCGTGACTCGAACTCTCCATATACTCCACTAACATAGACGAAATCTTCCTTTCCTTGTATCCGTCGCGTTGCTGAAACGTTCAAAGCCTCTCAGCCAACATTAATGGGATACCTCACAGCACCCCTCGAAGAAACATATCATGCCAAGGTCTGATACTCTCCTCGGAAAACAACCAATAAAAAGCAAATACCGTCCAACATGTAAGAAAATCCTTCCTCTCGTCAGATTGAATAATACACAGGCTCTTCACGCCGCAACATGACACACTTCACATCTCTCAAGGCTCCTTTTCTGCGACTCCGAGATCATGGAGCGACACTCGACTTAGCACTCATCAGTCACGAGTGCACCACTCATCCGAAATTCTTCGTCCCCGTCAATATAGTCCTGTTCATCCAGGTCGTCTTGGTTGCTTTCGCCAGACTCAAGCTCCCCAATGCTGGTCAACGCCTTGACGAACTTCTCCCGTTCCCCTTTCAGCTCTTCTCGTTTCTTGGCAGTTGCTTCATCTTCAGCCATGAGCCGCTCGTAGGTGCTCGCAGCGTCAGGACCCCGCAGGCCGAGTGCATAGTCGAGATGGGAGGGAAGCTGTCGCTGAATGAAGGGGATCATACCATTCGTGATATGAAGCGCCACTGCATCTGCAAACCGCAGTGCCGCAAGGCGGTAGTAGCCTCTAACGTAAGCCACGACTTGCAGCTCCCTTTCGAACGTGTCCACTCCTATTTTCTGGATATCCAATTCGCGTCGCTTTTCGTCAGCGAGGCGCTTCTCGGCTGTCAGGCTTTCCCATGGCACGGGTGGACGGCCGTCACCAAGCCCCATTGCCTTCATCCTCATTTGGTGACGATATCGAGTCAAGAGAATGTGCTCATCCGCCTTGTACCGGCTCAACGCCTCCTGGTTTACTGTGAATAGTCCATGAGTTTCAAGGCGATAAATTATGTCCAGGGCAGCAAGTGTCTCTCGTCCGCGTTCCTTCAGATAGTGATCCAAGATCCTCTGACATTCCTGGTATATCAGACGCTTGTTGAGTTTCTGGAATGAATTCGCCATTGCCGTATTGAGTAAATCGCTGAGCAGACGCATAATCTGGTCAAGGAAAGCCTTCATGGGTCCATCCCACGGCTGTATGGCCTCGCGACACATGTCGTTGTACACCTCCTCCGTGATAATATCCGGCATTCCCGCTCGAGTCTTGGCCTTGATCTCCTCCCGGACCTGGCGCAGTGTACGAAACTTGTGTCCAACCGAGCTGAATGCGGTGAATGGAGGTGGGAATGGGGCTCGCGGAATGCCAGTGGGAGGCATGCTGTTCCTACCCTCCTCCGGCTTTACAAATCCAGTGAAAGTTCCCGACACAGGAGTACCATTAATTCTCTGCCGTTTCGACGGTGTTACTGGGGGTGCCATAGATCTTCGTTTAGACGGAGTACTGGTTTGGACAGTCACTACAGATGCGGCGTCGTCGTCATCGTCGTCTGAAAGCTCCACCACCGGAGAGTCGTGGGCATCCTTCAACGTAAATTTAGGCTTCATCTCCAACAGACAGTCGCGGAATGTGTCTGGCAAAGGCATGAAGACTCGCGAGAACTCGGCAGGCTTGAGCTTTGATCGTGCCTGTTCGCCAAACTCCATTATGCTAGTCTGCACTTCCAGTTCGATGTTGGCTGGCAGTTCGGGCAGCCTGCTAAGCTCCGCCACGATATTGTCGAGATGCATTCTGAGAGTATGTTTGATCTGTGGTAGACTGGTATTGTTAGCTGAGTGAAAGCACAGACGAACATCTCGCAACACACCTTTTAGCAAACTCCTGGCCAAGCTTCTCGGAAAGAAAAGTCTTCAGCTTTTCGACTCCGCATCGTTCAGGAAACTCGATCTCGTCGGGCCATTTATCGCTACCAGTACGATTGAAAAGTCCTTCTTCCCATGTCTTTAAGAAATCAAGATCGTGCTCCTGCGGTCGTGAGGTGATGAAGTAACCCAGACCAGTGACGTGAGCTCTGTTCTCCAAGATTGCTTGCCACTGTTCGTAATTGCCGTTGTGGGGGATCAGATCGGCCTTGGTCAGAACTCCAATGGTGCGCTGAAGAGCCTCGAGGCGGCGAATGAGGCCAAATGTGGCAGAGTTTTCCGCATCACTGTTCATAGGCATAGAGCAAAGGATGATGGCGGAGGGGTGCTCAATGTAGGCTCTAGACAAGTTTCGAACGACACTGACGAGGTAGTCATCCCGAGCATCAGCTGGGTTCTGAAAGATGCCGGGCATATCGTAGAAAGACAAATCAGGGAGGTCAGGTCCCTTGATCTCCAGAGCGACCACGTTGGGTGAGAATTTGGCTTTGACTGACTCGGCTGCCTCGTCGATGGGAACATTAATAGCCACAGATCCCTCCCCAGGTACGAAAAGCTTGTGGCTTTTGTCGTCGTTCAAGATGGCAATCTGCGCCCAGCGCAAAACATTCTCGAGCTCGCTATGATCTCTCATTGTTTTGAATTCGTGTGTCACAGAACTGCTCAGCTTGCGCCATGGGAAGAAAGGGTCTCTATCCGTGACATCGCGTTCATGAATAGGGCGCCCCTCAGGAGGACGATAGGTATATTCGCGACGCAACCAAACTCGGCAAGAGGACTCACTGTTTCGACTAACTCTGATGTGGAGAGGGCAGCGTGTGCAAGTACCCTCGCTCCGGGGCAGACTCAGATTGGCAAGGCCAGACATGAGACTTGACTTACCAGCGGACTGATCACCAACAAGGACGAGTTCGGGAAGTTGAACATCAGTGGATACACCCAGCTGCTGGAGCTCACCGAGAGTGTCGTTGCAAGCTTTTAGCTTCTTGCCAATATCTTGAAAGGACGTGTGGAAGAAGCTCTCAGTGGCCTCCTGGCTGGTAGGGCTGTCGATGGCAGCGTTGTTGGGCCCCATTCTGATTTCTCTAAATAGAGGATCTGGCTCCGCAATGCGCTCGCTAGGCGTGGCTGTATTCCTTTAGTTAGTGTGTTTGCTTGTTTAAAGAAGGACAGCAGTTGGATGAACCGAAAGGGATGTAAATACGTACGAGCATCAGACCTGGCGTCTTGATAAAAGGCCCTGTTCACAGACAGGTATGTTGAAGATCCTCCAAAGTGGGAGGCGTTGGAAGAAATATTGCGACTGATGTCAAAAGTGGCAGTTCCCGTTTCAGGTATCGAATTTGAGTCTGTAGTAGAACCGGGCTCTGATTTAACGACTTGGCGGCCGTTTCCTCGTGGACCAGCTCTTCGTCGGGATGTAGCATGAGGCATTGTGATGTAGAAGGAAGAGTCGAGGGTGGCAGATTGCAGAAAGCGAGCTTTGAAGTATGAAGGAAAGTAACGATGAATGTTTCAAATGAATGGTCCCTTATCCGTTTGCTTCACTAACTTCAAGTCACCGTTTGCTCTGGGCTGAGCTGCGGTCCAAGGTGAAGGACGACGAATTTCCAGAGCGGATGAATGTTTGGCTGAATTTAGTTGACAAACAAGGTAGGCAGACTGAAATGAGATGTTGGAAGGGTGTACTAAGGTGAGAACAAGAGATAAAGCGAAAGGATCCTTGAGCTGAGCGTTCGGTAGCAGGTGAGAGGTTGATGGGAATTGTTTTTGTTTGTGTTTGAGAGCTGGTGAACAGGTGTACTGTAACTGCTTGCTTCTTCCGCCAGACCCTGACGACCCTCAAGACGGAGAGAGTACCTTTTCACACTCAACTAACACGGCAGTTCGATAACATCTGATAAGGCCTACCAAGCTTGAGTTACTACACTGTCTTCGTAACTTGATAAAATTAACATACAGACCAATTCATATGTAGCGCAACCCCAGTGATTCCTTCTTATAAATTGCTTGATGATTGAGAACCCTGTGTACGTCGTCTGTCACGACATTCGCATTCATGCCTCTAACACTTATTAATGGTTCCATGAGTTGAGATACCGTTTACCTCGCTACAAATGTAAACACAGTTGCAGGGTCCATAACGAATCAGAGTGGCGTATTGTGCTAGGCAGCCAAGGTCGGTTGCCCCTGACAGCTGCTGTAGAGCACTAAATACCCCGTAATTAAGTGGACGCGTATGACGGGCCGTTGGTGGGCCCCGCTACGCTAATATGTTTCAAGCTTCAAGATGAAGGTGATGGATTATTGGTACCATGAATGAAAATCGGATATGTGCCTCACGAATCGACGATTGTAGCCTTGTAAAATATGTGCGTTTCTCAATTGACGGGCGGGATATAGTGCACACACCACCAAACAGGAACTGGTGGATGGTCTATCCATTCAAACGCAATGCCACAATACTGAAGCATCAATGTATTTTGGGGAGAATGGTCAATCCATACCACCATGGGCTGGATGAACCATCCAATTCTCAAACTCATCCATGATATGACAACAAAAGGCCCCTTGGAAAGACTTCGCCTACACTCAGCATAATTCAAGCCAGTATTTACTTGGTTGCCACCTTGTTTCCCGTAAAGTCCTGCGGCTCAGTTGGCGTCTTCCCACCACGGTAGAACCAAAAGAAACCAGCACCGATGGCGACAGCACCCAGGGCCAAGTATTTGTTGCTAGTCGGGTAAAAAAACAGTCAGTAATTCACTGATCCCATGAACCAGTAGATCTGTGTAGTTGTAGCTCACGTGTCGCCGGAGGGCTTTGGTTCTGTCCCCTTCACTCCAGGTTCCTCGATCTGTCGAAGGGTTCGTGACGATCGGAAGCCCCGCACGGAGACAGGTCTCGGGCGCAGGGCTGCAATGGGGCGAAAGGATCGAACTGCAATGGCGGACATGTTTGGTGGTTAATTGTGGAGTAGACGGGATGGTCAATCTGTGGCTCAAATATCTATCTGCTTGTATGAATTGGGTGGATTTTGTTAATGAAAGATGAAGGGAGGTAATAAGTGAAAAATCGTAGAGTAGAGGAAGAGCAAAAGAGAAGAAGGAAGAAGTAAAGAAACAAATCCTTGTTGAACTCTCAAGAAACCCTTAAAGAGGGGTTCTTCGGATAATTTCATAGCATCATGGATGCAGGCGCAAAGCTTTCCATTGCCATCCAATCCCATGGTCACAATCTTTCCTTCGCATCAGTGTTACAGTATTGTATGTACGACCTGCCTACTGTACTGCATTCTCGACTGACCACCCAGTGGCACAAATACTGCATACACACACCCATTACGTACAGAGAAACAAGTGACTGCCTTTTATTTGTCCACCCCGGATTACTTTCCCCAGATTTGTTGGCTCGAGAAGGCTGATGGGTGCAGGAATGGTGAATGATATTTTTGCTACTGACCCTGCCCTTGCATCGTTGACATTCCCACCAGTGTAACCACAAGACGTTGCCTTGCAACTAACGAGGAGCTGTCCAGGTATATATTGTTTATGATCTCCTCTGGTTTCTACCTCGGTTTATGAATAGTGTTGTCGATATTTCTGTCAATTGAGTGAATTGTATCTTCAAACAATGTCTTGATGAGGTTGAGAATGGATCCTCCGGGCGATCTGCAAACTGAAGAGCCTGGACTCGATGGGTGGCTAGAGTGCTCAGCTTTCCCCGCTCAACTGAACCCTGATTAACTAGGTAGGGTTGGCCAGGATTGAGTAGCATCAGTCATCAGTTCCTGGTGGCCAACAACGAAAGCATGTGGACAACGAAGGGCTAGAGTGAGAAGAAACGCAATGGGATAAAAAAAAAAAGGTATATTCGATTTTTGGTCATTGCGGCAGTATTATCGCTTTTTGCCATCTTTTAATTCGTCAAGTATATTTCCAAAGTCAACCTCCCTCAACATTTCTAAAAAGCCAGGCCACTGACCACGACCATGTCCAAAGTGACATTAATGTCTTGCTCATTATTTACCTACATATGGCAGACTATCTCTATTGTATGTATTCCTTCTACTATCATATATAAAATCTCTTTTTGATAAGTTCTACCCATAATCAACCTGTGATTCAATGTACCTTCAGTCATATGTCAACTGGCGTGAACAAGACTCAATCAGCATGGCTACCCCCTGACTTGACATGACTCGATATCAATAAACAAATGTATGTATTCTTTACATGAACAAAAAAGGCACCAGTACCTGATTTGCAGTGTTTCAATTATTAAAGTCATTGATCAGTTCATCAACCAGAGTACTGCTCAACTTGTGATAAGATGTTATCCAAGCAGCTCTACAGTAAAATCCAAACTTATTAAACCAATCAAAGGGGCTACGATGTCCCCTATCCAGCAGACATGACAATGTGGTCAATTGTACAGAGTACAGCAATAACAATCATTCTGCCCCATCGCACTAACATTAAAAAGGCAACAAGCTTGTCAATAGCTCTGCCAGAGTCATTGAAAATAATGTAAGAAAATTTACCCCTGGACTGATAATAATTGTACTGTTAAGGGACAGGAAAAGAATCTACACGCCGCTTTCCCCTTTTGGTGACCGCCCCTTCTCCAAATGGGTGGAGTGGAATTGGTCCCCTCTCCTTTCTACTGGGTTTAGTTTAGTAGGGGCCTGCTCAATCATCTCTTATCCCCCCCGCTATCTAATCAACTGGCCAGCAAGCAACATCCTTTCAACATTTCACCACAACCCATCGTCTCCTGGCGCTTGTGAGAAGCTTCGTTCTTCACACTTCGTCCTTGAACCCCTCGAGCTCTCTCCTGTGTTGATACCACTTTTCACCACGCTCAACCTCCGACTCCCCTCTTATCTCATACTCAACACCGCTCATCTAGACCCCCCACCAAACCAAAAACATCAATCATGTCCCTCCACGTTCCCCTGGCGCACCGCCAAAAGGATCAAGGCGCCACCAAGGCTGTCATTTTGGTATTACTTCCCCTTCTTGCATGTTGTCTTTCTCATGAATTCCTCCAGCTAACTCACATCACAAGGTCGGTGGTCCTTCTCGAGGCACTCGCTTCCGTCCTCTCTCCCTCGATGTCCCCAAGCCCCTCTTCGAGGTTGCCGGCCACCCCATTATCTGGCACTGTCTCTCCTCCGTCGCCCGCGTCCCCAACAAGCAGATCCAGGAGGTTTACATCATCGGTTACTATGACGAGTCAGTCTTCCGTGACTTTATCAAGGACTCTGCCAAGGAGTTCCCCGCCATTACCATCAAGTACCTCCGTGAGTACGAGGCTCTTGGTACTGCTGGAGGCCTTTACCACTTCCGTGATGCTATCCTGAAGGGCCGTCCCGAGCGCCTTTTTGTCCTCAACGCCGATGTTTGCTGCTCTTTCCCTCTTGATGAGATGCTGCGTCTCTTTAACGAGAAAGATGCTGAGGCCGTCATTCTCGGTACTCGTGTCAGCGATGAGGCTGCCACCAACTTCGGTTGCATTGTCTCCGACTCTCACACTCGCCGTGTGCTGCATTACGTCGAGAAGCCCGAATCGCGCATCAGCAACCTGATCAACTGTGGTGTCTACCTCTTTTCTACTGAGGCCATCTTCCCCTCCATTCGCTCCGCCATCAAGCGCCGCCTCGACCGCCCCTCTCGTCTTGTCTCGTACCCCTCTTCCGACAACCTCGAGAACAGCTACATCCTGAACGATGACGACGACGATGACGAGAACAAGAAGAGCGAGGTCATCCGTCTCGAGCAGGATATTCTTAGCGACATGGCCGACAACAAGCAGTTCTATGTCTACGAGACCAAGGACTTTTGGCGCCAGATTAAGACTGCTGGCTCTGCTGTACCCGCCAATGCTCTCTACCTGCAGAAGGCTGCTCAGTCTGCTGATAATGAGCTTGCCCAGCCTAGCGCCAACATTGTCCCTCCCGTCTTCATCCACCCTACTGCTGAGGTGCACCCTACCGCCAAGCTTGGCCCCAATGTCAGCATTGGCCCCCGTGTGCACATTGGAGCTGGTGCCCGTGTCAAGGAGAGTATCGTCCTCGAGGACGCTGAGATCAAGCACGATGCTTGCGTCTTGTACTCTATTATCGGATGGGGCAGCCGTGTCGGTGCTTGGGCTCGTGTCGAGGGAACCCCTACCCCTGTTGGAAGCCATTCTACAAGTATCATCAAGAATGGTGTCAAAGTGCAGAGCATCACCATCCTCGGAAAGGACTGTGGCGTTGGCGATGAGGTGCGCGTGCAGAACTGTGTCTGCTTGCCGTACAAGGAGCTCAAGAGAGTAAGCTATACCTTTTTCTTCAAATCTCAGAACTAATGTGCTAACCTGATTTCTTTTAGGACGTTACCAATGAGGTTATCATGTAAATAGCCTAATCGATGGTCAGAGAGAAAAGGAAATAAAAGTTGAACAGATAGTGGAGAAACCATGTCTAGATCTAATGGAGGAGGTCTCGCTTTACATATGAAATGAATCATGATGTAAAATTGGTAGCTTGCAGCTGGTCTAAACACCCAGGCGAGAACAACGACTGCAGTATAAAAAGCTGATTGATAGATTTCAGTTTGGTTCCGTGATTCGGTTACAAAACAAAGCATACGGACAATAGAACAGCCTGATCAATAACAGGCTGGGGGCTTGAACTGTTAATATCAATAGTTTCTGGCCAACGGCCCTTCTGCCTGCCTAGAGATGGTGTCAGGTTTGAGTCTTGATCCTTCGCACTCGGATTTTATCTCATATGAAAGAAATCTAATTGTGTACTGTCAACGTTTTCTAATTCTAACCTTCCAACAATATAGAAGAAATTCCCAATGGTATCGTCTTGTATTCTAAGTACATCAATCAGAAAAAGGGCGGAAACGCCCATCGACCGGGCCAAAGTGTATAAACCGCCCTGTCTATCCATTCAGATCTTGTCTGTATATGAAAAAAGAAAAGAAAAAAGGTCATGTCATCGTTCAAGTTCGTCATGCAGGTGCATGTTGCATGTGGTGATTTTGGTTGAGTTGTCGAACAAGATCATCATTCTATTGTGAACAAAAAATCTAATCATCTCTCTTGATGTTGGTTCGACTCGGCTGCCTTGGCAACATAGGGCTGCTGGGTCTGCTGGTTGTGAGACCCATGTCTGATTCCAGGGCGGTGAGACTCAAACGATTTGAGCTCTTGGTGCGTGGGGTGAGGAAACCAGAACGATCGATGTCAATGGTGGGCTTCTCAAACGTGGCAATTCGAATGGGTGGAGGGCGGTGAATAGCTCGATCAGAGGCGCTGTAGAGCCATGTAGCAAAAATGACCAAGGAAGTACCAATAATAAACTGTGAGCATGTCAGTACGTCTATTCAGACCTCGGCAAGGGGGCAACTGCATGACTCACGGTTCCCGTCACCTCGAAGTTGAATACAACAACGCTGATTAAGAAGCTGATAACAATGCTGATGCTGGTCGCAAAGCTCTTGGCAATGTTATCGCTATCGCGAATAACCACACTGGCAAGTATACCGCCGGCCGCTTGTAGCACTACTGCGGACCACACAACCCAATTGTAGCCTTCGAAAAAACCGTGCTCACTGATACCCTCGCCATCTTGCCAGATGACGCCGCCCAGGCCAGCAGCAAAGATGGAATAAAAGCTGAGCTGCACATTGCGAATCCAGACGCTTGCTTGAGTAGGGCTTTCTTTGAGAAGCTTTTCAAAATAGACGCCAGTCAAGCCTGAAACTGTGGCAGCAACGAGGACGGCAGTAAGGCCAACTGTATAGTTCATGAGTGGATCAAGTGGAGGTAGATCATGATCAATGCCTTGATAGGTGGCAGAGCGTTTGGCGATCTTTCCAGCCGGAGGGTCGATGGGCACATGGCCAAGCTCATGTAGGGAGCGTGGAAAGAAATGGTCTGTCATGTCGCGGAGGGGGATGAAAGAGGAGCTTGAGGATGAGTCGGAGTGAGGTAGAGAGACTACCGAGACGCCAAGCGTCAGCATGATTAACGAGAGCCATCTTTTCGGTCCAAGATGCCTGCGAAGAAGAACGACACTGAAAATAGCAGTAATAGGGATCTGAGACAATGATGAGTCTTAATATTCATGCTGGAACGATTTACCAATGTCTTCAAACCTACCTTGAACTGGTACAAAATCTGGAAGTGAACGGCGTCTAGGTTACCAATGGCAACATACTGAAGCATGTTTTGAAGTGTGTAAAATGCGGCTGTGAGAGCTAACTTCCAGCCGTCGCCCGCAAAGACTGAGTTGTAGATCTGCTGGAACAAGACGGTCGCAGGCGTAGTCGGGGCAAGTGTCTTTGAAGCATCGTACATAGCGAGAGAAAGGGAAACGGCAAGCTTGATGACTTCATTTAGGAAAACGGCGGTAGAAGTGAAATAACGATGGTCGCCGCTCGGAGGCATGACACGAGAGTAGTGCATGATCTAATAATGTTAGACAGAATAATTGGGAGGAATAGGATTTTGACGTACGAGAATGAGAGCGGAATTTTGGAACGTTAACTAAAGCACCGTGTGTTAGTGATTGTTGGGCATAATAGGCCAAAAGAGTAGTACCATTGTCAACGACCATTGCTTTTGAGTAAGCTTCAGGAAAGTGTCCTTGGTTGCCTGAGAGCCTTTAGGGAAGGCATTGAGAACTGCCATTATGTCGATAGAAGTGTAGGCGCGTGGTATGATCGAATTTTGTACAGAGCAATGTAGAAAGCTGATTACAATAGATTGATGACCTAGAACCACAATACGAAGATGGGCCAAAGATCGCAACCAAGCCAACAGAGCCAAGCAAGCTATCAAGCAATGACCGCCTCTCCTTTCGTTGGATCCTTCGTTCCTTATATCTATTCAATTGTCATCGAGTAAGTCGAGTTTTCGTTCGTGCGCGCTCGAGGATTGGTAGAGAATCGGGGCTTGAAAGCTGGTCTGGGTACACAGTATCTTGACAATTATTCTCAGGGATATGCCTCCGTGATCGCAACCACAGGGTGCCAAGGCTCGCAAGCCAAGGTTTTTGAGGGTTTCTGGACGTGTCAAACTTGTCTTGGAGCTATCCAGAACCTGGGGATATTGGCGGAAACGACGGTTAGAATCGGGTCGCGAGGCGAAGATCCGGAGAGAGGGCAGAAAGCAGAAGACAGAAAAACTGGAAAAGAGTAGAGAAAGAATAGATGATAGAAGAACCAGTCAAGGAGAGGAGACTGGGTAAGTGTCAGGGCAAGTAAGCGGGGAGGAGAAGTAGGGGGAAAAAAGAGATGCTGGGAAAAGGAAAGTTGCAGCAAGATCAAGACTTGAGACACGGGGGGAGTGGTGAAAAAAGGGCTAGAAAACAAGAGGTTGAGCAAGGTTCTCCATAAAGAGTGGACGGAGCGAACTCAAGAAGGCATTGTAGCAGCTGCAACAGGTGAAAAACCAAAGTTCGACTGACGGCAGTTATTGGTTGAAATGGAATAGAGTCAGGGGCAGGGAGTCAGGGGTAAACCTCGTACAATCAATCCTCTCTGGATCTTTCCTTATTTATGTGTTTAAGTTTAGATCGCTCCTACCTTGTTAATTTGACATTTTTTTTCCTCCTCTCGTTGTTCTTCCCATTTAAGCATATGTGAATCTCGCTCAGTAGAAGCCCCTTTCCTTCGGGTGCGGTTGCTTTTTAGTTGATATGCAGTCTTTGCCATTTCCCTGCCGTATTGTGGCGCTGCGGAAAGAGGCTGTTCTGGAAAGGAAAGAACTATGCTGTGCTCACCTCGAAAGTACGAAGTACGCAATTCTGCATGTAAAATGCAGGATGTTAAAACGAGCACTGCCTTGTTTCATACACGTCTACCTGTACCTAATGTAGTAGATTGGTTCATTGTAGACATCCCCAACCTCTCTTCTTGAATATCTTACCACCCATTCTAGGTTCTTCGTGTCCAATTTTTCAAACAATGCCATTAACTGAAGTGGTTGCGTCCTCCTCAAAAGTGCCCTGAACAAGCGGGCCCCCTTTGTGGAAAAGTTGTGCTCCCCTGCGTCGATGTATCCCTGGCTCAGTGCCTGATTTTCTAGTCTAGTCACCGACAACCCGACTCCCGCCCCTCTTAGCCACCTTACTCACCCCTGTCCGGATATCAAGCCGCCCAGGACTGCGCGGGGTTTAACTCTTGGATACTACTCTACAACATTGTTGCAGGAGACTTGGGAGGCAAGCACGTGAAGAGGATTCGGTAAGTATATTGCCCATCGGCTTGTCAACCATAGGGCAGCATGGCCATCTAAATTTCAGCTTGACAGGGCTCTACCTGCTGCGGGACGCTTGGGTCAAGTTCAAGAGCAGAGCTGTTCATGGCCGCTTAAGCTTGTTTATAAAGCAAGGTACCCCCTGTGATCGAGAACACGCACGGCGGGCGGGGAATTCACTGCCACTGTTTACGTATAGCAAGGCGCACAGCTTTCCATGTACAGTATGGAGGTCAAGGAAAAAGAAAAGAGACCAATGATGGTCAAGTTGTCGAATATCGACGCTCGTTGCTTGGCTTCTAGATGAACAAATTGGACTGGTTGTTGTAATCGTTTATACTCCACCATAACGGCAACCATTTCCGTGGCCCTCTCCACGTCCATTCGATTGTCCAGCATTGTCCATCCTCTCAAATACGATACGACGTAGCCAACTCCTTCGATCTCGAATATCATGTAAGAACAACATCGCTTCGCCTCCAACCCCCGATCTGACGCCGATCCTCATCAGCCCAACGCTACCACGATATTTCCAACTTCTAAGACTCTTGTTCATGGTCAAAAGTCCTCGTATCGGAGCCTCGATGACCTCAGATCATCTCCTGAGCTAACAAAGCTTTGACCATTCATCCGCTTAACGTCATCGTTACATCCTTACATATAACGAGCCAGCCTAACTTTTTCTGTTCAATAAGACACTTCAACCTTGAGACTGACACGAAAATGCGTGTGATGAATTGATGACAGGCCCTATACAGAATATCGACCTCCACGTGTACCTGTCCACATATGCTCCAGCCTCATGCTGTACTTCTCCGCCAATCACTTTGGCATTTTGGACCTCTGTCGTGATCGTCATATTGAGCGATACTTCCGTTGTCACGTTCCACCATTATTCCAAACAGTTAAATCCCGCACCATTGATCTGATGACCCTTTTTCCATGGCCGTGGCCTTGTGTTTCTCTAACCTGGCGCGTCTTGCGTTATCGACGGTCGTTAAACGTCCACAGCTTCGCTCGTGCGTTACAACCGGTGGCGTGCAGCCTGGCACTGCCATGTGTTGCATTCTCACGTACGACAGTAATACGTAACTCCAGGCCATTGCAGGCGACGGAGTGAGCGTATTCATCACGTTTATTTAGATAGATGGTTGAATCAATTCAATTGACAGGATGTTCTTATTTATGTGCCTTGTCGATCCACAAGTTCATATCCTTCATTACCTGCCTAAACACAACACTTGTTCTCCTCAACTCTGCGATACTGTTCCTGTCGAAAGATGAGTCTAGCTACTCAGCTCATACCTCGAAACAGGACAACTTACTTCAAATCAGAACAACATCTGGGCGAAACTGCGTTTGTCAACAACTGTGTTTCCCGACATAAGTCCGGGAATCTTGCCCTGACGTCCAAAGTCGCGGGCCATGACATCCCACTTGCGAAACATTTTCTCCATGTTCTTTCTCGGCTCGCCAGTCAAAGCAGATAGCTCGATGCTGCGGATGAATGCGGCCTCGGTCAGTTCGTGCGGTTGTGTGAGCTTGCTGGTTGGCTCAGGCTTTGGAGTTTGGAGTGTAGAACGAGAATGGTTTGGAGCATGATGAGGCCCAAAGCTCCATACGCTTTGCTTGGGTAGGAACATGTTGGCACTGAGGGTATGCAAGGGAAAGTCTTCGACTCGGTCGGATAAGAAATCGCCGGCTTTGTCGAGGTGGTCGAAGAGGGCCAAGTGTTCGGGACTGCGAAAGAAGTCGAGTGAACCAATCTCGAAGTTCGGATCGAGGTAACTACCATAGATGCCGCTGAGCCACGAGGTGAAGCATTCGCCTAGAGGATGATACATGCCGAATTCCGCATGCTGTGGCTTGTTGTCGCTGTGGTGTGTCTCCAATGGCCCGGGCTGTTGGCCAGCTTTTAAAGGCTCTTGATGGCTGGAATGGTCTTCCTAACCCTTATTCAGCCATTCAGAGTCTACCGATTGGAGAGAACCTGTTCGGCGCGTAGGCAGGCATTCATACTGAGCAGCTTCTTGCACTGGAAGCCATGCCAGGTCAGCCTCTGGGTGGAGAAGCTCAGGATGCTTCTCCATGAACGATTTCACACGAGAAGGTAGAGCAAGCCGGTCGGTTCGAGCAAACATGCGCTGGTTAAAACCATAAGCAATGCCGTTGTCCCTCATGAAGCGAAATAGGTCGAAATGAATATCCTGGGACAGCTGAGACTATGACTTTGGTTAACATCCTCTTGCACTTTGACAGCATGGCAAAGATATGGTAACACGTACACCAGGGTCAACTCTCAAGAACCAGTCATAACACTGCATGCGAGGTTCTCTGGCAAAAGGAGCTGAAATCCATCGGTTCAGCTGACGCACGTTGACCATTTGTGTGACATCCTCAGGGCTCATGGTCACGGCGCAGCGTCTCACTTCGTCATGGCAGCCGGGGATGACCCAATTCTCCTCAGAGATGATCTCGTAGAAACGGGAAGCGTTAGTTGCGTAGGAAGTGAGCTCCTTGAAGTAGTCGCCCAAGTCCTCGGTGCTGTAAAAGATCCAGTGGTAATTGTATCGACTGTTGAACCGCTGTTCAACTTCGGTCATGGTGTAGAGCACCTTGGCAATATCACTCTTCTGCGTGACTGTCACGAGAGCAGCCTTGATAGGTCGGTCAGCATCTGTGTCGATGGAGCAACAGGCGAATGTGGTGAAATGCAACAGGATAGCGAGCCATGCTAACGAACGGCTAGCGATCGAGAAGAGGTTCGTCATGGCTTTCTGGATTGTATGACGACGCAGCCGGGTAGGATCAAATCAGCACTGTCGATGTGTGGTGTATTCTCGGTGAGACACCAAGCTAGACTGTGCTTTTCTCACCTAGGAGTTGACAAAAGAACAGGCATAGGAGAAGGAACAAGTAAAAGAGAGAGGATGACGACGGTGGATGAATGAAGTCTTAGCGACTACACTCAGCCCACAGTATAACAAGATAATCGTGTTGGTGCCGAAGTGAAAAGTAAAGGTGTGAGAGAAGTAAGCAGAAGTGGGTGGAATAAACTAAAGCAAACAAAGGATCATATACAGTGATAGATACTAGCAATTTCAGTATAGCAATAGGAGCCGAGGGAGCTGGAGTGAATGCAGCCTGAGGCGCCCCAGATGGGTGTCAGTGTCAGTGTCAGGGCCAGTACCAGTGCCAGTGCCAGTGCCAACGAGGGGAGGTATAGAAGCAGTTCGAGTGCTGCCCATAACGAGAGATATGGGAATGTCCTTGGGGACTCTACTCTAGTTGCCAATTTGGTGAAACTTTTTTTAGCATATTAGTTCAAGATGTTTGGCGTCAAGACCAAACATGTTCGTTTTCGGATACTGCTCATCTCCATTGGAACCACATGCACTATGTATGCAACATTCAAGACTCGTCATCTGACTTTCTAGCTGGACAAATACGACCTGACAACTACCTACCAAATGACATTACATACGAAGTTGAGAGTCCATCTACTGTATATATGTACTCAGGTTGATCCGACATCACAAGGACTGTGTGCACTTGGAGATATTTATTAGTTGTGTCTAACTAAGCAAATTTGCCAACCTTAGGGTGCGCAATGCTTGCTGAAAATGATGCTAAGTAAGGGTCGGGAAAAGTACAATCGGTTACGACGATGTTTTCGGATTATTTTAAAGCTCTCATGGGTTAGCTGTGATGAGAGATGTTCTCGGTGAGAGGTTTGGGCATAGCAAGATGTCGACTTGTGGTGATATCTTCGCCCGACTACCTACTTGGTGAGGTTAACACTTGAACGCAACACTGCATTGAGACATGTCATAGTTGGCATTGATACATTTCCATCTCAAACAGAGCACAGTAGTAGGGGCGAGTATATAAGTTTGGAACCTACCTATCGTTGAGATTAAGAAATCTGATCATTACTTGCTAGTGGTTTATTGATCATGAAAGCAATACGTACCTATCAAGGCAAGTATCAACACACGTGCTGAGAATCGGAACCATGAGTTTTAGTATCTAGTGAGGTAGGTACGGACCAACCTTTCTGCGAGTTTCGCGACAACTCGACACATTTCCGAGTATAATGCTAGGAACTCCTAAACCCTCCAATCATCACGATGCCCTCATTGTTCAACCAGAGACATCCCTCACCGAGTCTGGGTTACGTATCTCATCCATACTGGAAAATTTCCAGTCGTCTAATAGCAAGGGAGAATAAGGGTCACATGAGCATTCTGCACTACCTCGAGAAGCTACAGCTACTGACTCGGTCGTGGCCGCCCTGTTCCCTCCCCGACACCACGAAGCGGTGATGATGGATCGTTCACTGCAGCAAAGCATGGCCAATAACCATTGATCAAAGACAGAAAGACCTGCAGGTTTTAAATTCCATGTGAGAGATAAGTAGCTATCAGCTTATCACAACCATCTCGAACAGCTAACCACACCTCGCCATCACTGACCGGGCAAGTTTCACTCCTGAGCAAACTCCTCTCGCTCTCTTGTCTTCCCATCAGTGCAGCTACATGGATTTGCATCTAGAACGTTCAGCTCGCAATGCCAAGGGGATTGCCATGAGTCCAATAAGGCCAATACCAACGTATCTTTGTCCCTTTGTTCTGTTATGCATTCTTCCAATCGCATTCAGCTTTGTTCAGGTGTCTCGTTGGGGGTGTGTGTTCTCTTCTTGCTCATGCACAAACAGTCCATTGTTAATGCCAATATGGCCTTTTTTCGACATTTCTACCAAAGCCCATACGCATTGTTCATGAACACCTAGCTGGCACTGGCAGTAACTGTCAGTATAAGAAGTAGACATTTCGTTGATACTGATGAGGAACCAAAGGCCAAGCAAGCTCTACATGATTCACAATATCAGAAACAAGATCCAATACACCTCTACCTATAAGTTACGTACTTGAACAGCTCGATTTCTTTTAGCGATATAACATCAACATCAATACTCTCATATTGACTAAACTTACAACGTCACCATCTCCATCACCGCCAACATCGATTACTCAAGATGAAGTCTCAAGGTTCCCTCAGCGTCGGGATCGAACTCGAATTCATGGTCGCCCAAGACAAAGGCGTTCGTCAGACTAGGCGCGACCACCGCTATGTGGCCCCGGACCAGATCAGCTCAAAGCTGGCTTTCGACGAGGTCTACTACGATGCCGAGCCTGAGAGAATGAGCATCGTTCACGCATGCGAGGCCATTGCCATGCGCGGAATCCCTGTTGGGAGCCAACTCTCCAGAATGGATGCTGCTGGGCTCCCTGGAAATGATATCGTCACTGTTGAAGCCGGCAAGGAGCCGTTGCGGGTTTGGAATATCAACGCTGCCAAATTCGACTCGGGGAAACCTAAGCAGTCTGACTTTTGGGTTATCGTCCCTGAACGTCACATTACTACAGACTGTAGACAGAAGTATGACCAGAGGGCTCCGACACCTGATTACAACTGGATCGGCTTGGAGCTAAACAGTGCCGTCATCACTGACACTGCGCAGTTCCGCCAGCAGCTCCCAACCCTCAACACTGCTCTCCGTGCCATTCGGGGTTCCATGCTCACTGCACTCAACCAAGATTGTGGACTTCACTTGCACGTCAACATGGGCGGCCAACTGGACCTCGGTGTAGCCAAGCGAATGGTTGCCCTTGTCTGGTTGCTTGAGGATACCTTGCTGTATCCCATCTGCCATCCCCATCGTTCGGTTTCGCCCTTCTGCATGCGAATCAGCACTGAATCCAAGATCAAGTGGGGTCCAGGTGAAACCGAAATCGTCGGCGAAGGCAACTCCTTCATTGAGAAGCTGGACAGCACGATGAGAGCTTATTATGGCACTCACCGAATCGACAAAAGCATTCTCCTGGCCTTCAAGAGACTTTGGGCACAGCCTGATCTGAAGACACTTGGTGAAGCTCTGCGGAAATTTGACGAGGGACCAGTTCACACCACACGACGATGCGGTCTTGTCATCAGTAAGCACAGCACGGTGGAATTCCGTTATCCTGAAGCCAGTTTCGATGTCAGCTTCATTGCCCGCTGGTCGGATTTGGTCCGTCACCTCTTCATCATGGCGCAGACTCTTCCGGGAGAGACGTTCGGTGACATGCTTTGCGTCCTGTATGAACACAGCGCCCGGGATAGATTGCCGAGCTGGAAGGAGATGATGCAGGTTATCAAGTTCGAGACGAGCGTCGAAAATTGGCAAGGGCGCATTTCTCGATATGATACCGACCTTGCTGACCTGAACAAGCAGGGGCCTCTTCCTTATCACACACTCGCCTAATATTTGGAGACAAAGGATGCAATCGTACTTCTTTCTTGGTTTTCTTTTCTTCTTTTCCTTTTTGGGCAGGATAGACTAGATCGAATGTTTGGGACGTTTAGGATTCTGCTTTTCAGGTTTCCTCCTTTCTTTCTTTTTTATACATTGGCATTTGGAGAGCACGCACGTTAGAGATACCCAGATTGGAGAGGGACGTTTGGTTTTTTTTCAGTTAGCATGCGAAGACACAGACAGACAGTTGATAAGAAAGTCTGAAGGATAGAAGTAAACCCACTCAAAGGCTATACTTATAGACAGATGAATACTGAGATTGCTCTTTAAAAGTTTCCTTGTTCCTATAAGTGAAAGATGGTGACTGGTGTACCTAAACCGCTTGACTCGCTTACATATAATGATAGAATGATAGATGATGTGTTCAATGAATTTGTTCATTCACGCAGTTACTGTTCCCTCACACCATCCTCTTCGGGCTTATCTACGGCGCCAATGGCCAGCTTCACCTCATCAGTCCCATGTATCCTCATCTCGCTCATAATCTCATCATCCTTCTCCTTGACCGCATCAATCATGCCCGTCCAACCCTTCCAATCGACGACATTACGAGCAGCCATGTTCCAGGCACTGCCCGCAGCACAGACGATATTCATCTCGTACTCGAGAAGACGTCTGTACAGGTCGATCAGAGTCTGCCGGATCTGGGGGGCGATGCATTGGTGGTCGGCGGGTGAGTTCCATGCTTTGGCGTGGAGAGCGCGGGGGAGAAGCATGTAATGGGGAATGTGAGATGTGAGGTGGACGAAGCCTTGACGGATATCCTGGTGACGTAAAAGAGGATCTAGAAGGAGCTGTGAAAAATAATCGTTAGCATGGGGGATCAAGATGGACGGGCTTTGGAGGACGGACTGGTGTGAGAGAACAGATGCCAGCCCAGGCAACGGCAGCGCAAGGCTTTTCAGCGATCAATTCGGATAACGTCTGTCTCGTTTCGACAAGAATCTCTCTCGCGTCGTTGTCCTCGGAATCACTCTTTGAACCCAGATCAATCTGCCTCTCCAACCCGGACTCTGCAATCCTCGTCATGAGGTCCACCCTCCTCTCATGCTCCGCCGGTAGCCCGTTCGGATTTCCATGATGACCAGGTCTCAGAACATCCGGCAATTCCTGCGCGATGATGGTTTCATAGGCGATGACCAATCCCGCAGATTGGGGGTCTCGTTTTAACGCATCGTATGCTGCGTTCCAGATTTCTAGGTCGTGCGCGTTGTTCTCTGCGTCCGTGAGGGATGATTGTCGTCGTCGTTGGGAGCTGTGGTGGTGGCTCTTATGACAGCTGATGTGAGGAAGATGACTGCATGCCGACGAGGCAGAGGAGCGGGAGGATGAAGAGGAGGAGTTTATGAAGGAGTCTGTCGTGGTGGATTGGTCGGGATGTCGACGAATTTTACCAATGATGCGTTTTACACGACTTGTGTGGTTGGTGTCGGGGTGTTGAATAGTGGCATGTTTCATGATTACTGACTAGTATTAGATGTGCGATGAGTGTGAAAGTTGAAAAGGAGGGATTGGGATTTAGAAGATGGTCACAAGAATATTTTTGCTGTGTTCTGAATCAATCGATCGAATCAATTTCATGTAGTTAATCTAGGCAACAGGAAACTAGACTCAGAGGAAGAAGGGTGGCCAGGGAGATATGTACATGTCCAAGGTAAAAAGCTGGGGCCAACATACGGGAGAGTCTTCACGATGACGATGCCATGGAGAGAGGAAAGGGAAAAAAAAAGGGAAGAGACTCATGAAGGGTGTCAATTGAATAGGAGCAGGGTTGACCAATGAGAGGCGAGAAAGTAACGTAAAAAGAAAAGGTTCCTCCATTTTGAAAGATTGATCTGATCTGTTTTGGGGTGAACTGGTATCATGATCATGGTCAACGTGATCACCCGTCATTGATGTTTCCACTCCCTCGGGACAGTCTTTTGGTTTCTGGTTTTTTTTTTTTTTTTCGTTTATCCGGTCATCCATGATTGAAGGGTCTAGTATGTACAAGAAGGGGGGGGGATGGACTGGCTACAATTGAGGGGTTGAAGATCTTGTCATTCCTTGTCGTCGTCATTCTAAACATGGGGAAAGGTAGAGACGAAGAGGAAGGGGAAAAGGCATAAGAACTGCCGAACGACAATTACTTGGAAATCCTAGTTGACCAAGAATCTTGTATATACTTACAACCAAGTTTTTTTATTTTATTTTATTTTTGCTTAACCTGACAACATACCACCGGACGATTGGAAACATGACTCGTTGCTATAACGTTCTATCTCTCGGTAAATCGGAAGATGGGGTGAGATTTGGTTTTGGTCGATGAAGTCATAATATTACCCCCAAGGATGATCTCCCAAGACGGAATACTCGGCCGATGGGCTTCCCAGCACACAGGATCAAGTCTAATTTTTTTATTCAACGGGGTTTCACGGATTCCGAGGGAGAAGCGGGAGTGATGGGCGAATGAGAAAAGATCATGACATCCTAGGTAGCTTTTTTTTGTTACTGGTTTATTGAAGATCTTTGATAAACCCGGGTAGTCGCTTGTTGCGCAATTGGATGGAACGTCATGTTTCTGTCCTGTCTAAGAGTGGATAAAAGGAAAAAGGATTCCCTGGAGAAGCGGGTAGATTTTTCGGCGCTTTTGCAGAAGAGGAGGGGGTTAATCAGGAAGGATGACATCCACCATAGAAATGGGAATCATAGAATGTGGGATGATTAGAAGATACTTCACTTCTTGGAGTAGGGAGGATGCGATGCTCATTAGAATGTTTTCCTGAAAGCAGAGGAGGGGACACAATGAAGAAGAAAAAATAACCAGTCATTTCCGATGATGCAAGTTGAAGCTGCAGGTACGCCAACTCAATTGATTAAGAGGCTGACCTGTCAACTGTCAACTGCCAACTACCCTAACGCACTCCACTAACAACGACGTTCACCTTGTAGTCTCAACATCATCATAAAATCTTCATCTCAATTCCAATTTCAATTCATCCTCTAGAATTACTTGCTGCAAGAAAAACTCTGTGATGCGAACCGGTCCAAAAATTCAATATGGTATTCTTAAAAAAAAAAAAAAAAACACAATGGGGTATATAACCTCCAACGCCAATTGCTTCATGTCCCTGCGCCAGAAAATAAAATAAAAGTACAAATGCTTGTCATGCCTTGAAAAAAGAGATAATTCCATCGGTGTGATATCATGAGTGTCATGTATGGTAAGTAATGCCCAGAAGGTTAACTGACACTTCTGCTCGGTTTTCTTCTTCCCTCCGTCCTGTCGGCTCGGGTGGAGATGACCAGGTAAAGTCATATGTCCAGATACTAACTAGTATGGGTACTGGCGTCTGAAAGGATGAAGAGTGTTGAATGGCGGATATCTGGAAACTCCAGCTGGGAACGCATCACTCACGAGAGTGCTTCGAGTTGATGGTTCATCAAAAGTAGCTCCTCTACTTGGTGCTTTCTTATTATGGCGGCCGTTTCGAGCAGTCCCTTGTCCGTTGTTGAAGGTCATGGTTTGCTTTGATGCTGGATGCTTCACCACAGGGTTTCGCGCTGGAGTGTTTCCACAAATCCGGTGTAGATTGTAGGGTGTGTCATCAGCTCTGATGGGAATGGGATTAACAGGAGTGTTGAGGTAAATCAGAGCCTTGGGGTGAACCTTGACGTATTCAGCATTGGGAGGTTTCATGCTGGGTGATTGTCGGATTGGAGGACTAACGCGCGGCTCGATGCGTGTTTCGGATGGGACATATTTCTCGTTGCAGTGGCAGTAAAGTGAGTAGAGGATGAATGCGCCAAAGAGGATGACGAGAAGGAAACCTGCAATGTCGATAATAGACAAGAGAATAGTAAAGATGGTCTGGATCGTGGTAAAGTATTCTTTTCGAGTGTCGGCATTGAAAATTCCCCAGATCTTCCAATTCTTCCAGTCGATGATGTTGTGCAAGATGCCTTGAGCACACCACTTCCAGAGATCCCAAACAAGTTGGAGGAAGTAGTACACATACTTAACAGCCTTGGACAAGACGTATGACAGGAAAATACCACACGTGATTCGGTCGACTCCGGCGTTGCGGATCTGATGGCTGATGCCCTGCAGGTTTATAACCGCCTCTGGCTCGGTGTATACCTTTCTCATGAGGATGGAGAGGGCAAAGACAGTGGCCCAGAAGATTCCCCAGGCGTCGACGAGGAGAGACATGATGAGCGGCTGGATAGAATCGTAGATTTTTTGAAAAAAGCTTCGTGGCTGTGGGAAGAGGACGCGGTAGCGAGGATAGTCTTGATGATTCCAGGTTCGTTGGGGTTTGCGTTGAGCGCCCAGGAGACCGGGGAGGAAGTCGAGCATGGTTAAATGATTTCTCTCTTCTTGGACAATGAGCTTTGTTCCGTGGGTTGTTCCTTTGTGTTGGGTTTGATAATGAGGCAAGAGTTGGCTTTGTTGAACTGTTCTGTATGGGAAGAAAGATGTTGTTCGTGAGAACGTTGCTGTTGTTGATGATGATGATGATACAATGTGAGAACAGGGAGGAAGTTTCGTCTGCTTGGGAGCAAGTATGAAATTGTGGTCTTCCATTGTTTTCGTTTTCGTCAATTATGATTGCTTATCGCTGTTTATTAGGGTGCGTTATCGTTTGTTGTTAGCAGTTGTCTGGCACTGTCAATTTTCAAGCCATAAGTGATTGCATTCACTGAGGTGACAAAATGCAAGGAGCTGTGACTACAGTGAATGTTATACATTGACCTTGATCAAAGATGTCGACAACTATAAGGATATACAGCCTCGTACTTGCAGCAGTACCCAGCTCTTGACCTCCATAGCAAATAAATCCCATGATACTGTTGTTGGTGTTGTTGTACTGATTGATAGCAGCCAGCCAATCAGCAACGGGAAGGAGTGAACAACCAGCAAAACAAGGGTCGTGATGAACAAACCAAACCAATGAACAAACAATTGTTCTCGACCCTGATCTCGCTCTCGCTTTCGATCTCAACATTGTATTACCCATAACAGGTTTAACTCTCAATATTATACTTCACGTCACTTGACTTTATTCTCGAATGCCAGAAGAAACAGGAGAATACACTTTTTTTTCATCTGCGGTTCCACGTACTTTAATTTTCCTCTACCGGAAACTTCCATCTCGTCTTCTATGCCTTGAATTCAGCGCCACAGGAACACAGAGAGGGAGCAATGAACGTCATGAGTGCATAGGAGAGAGAGGGTAAGGTGAAGTGTGGGAGAAGCCATAAACCTTAGTAGAGCGAACAGAAGACAAGAAAGAAAAGAAAGAATGTTTCCGCGGAATATTCTGACTTCCAAGACGGTCTGGATGGAATGAAGCGGTTGTAAGCGTTCAAGAGTTGACATCCACCTTGAAGAAATAGGGCGCTGTCTTCATTTACTTTGCATTCCTGTCACATGGAAAATGATGGCTTCCTTTCATTCATGTCAGGGCAGCTCAGTTCATTTTCTGGTACATGACAAGCTAAACTCGATTGAGAAGTAGAAAGCGCACCAATCAAAGGGAGCACTATGGATCTAGGGTCCAAAAGTGGCAGGGCAAAGCGAAACCAACTTGACACAACAAGCGGATTCTGTCCTGAAGAGAAAACCAGAGTTTCAAGGTACGGTAAATGGACACCCCCCCTTTTTTGCATTGCTTTGGCTTTCCCATCATTTTACCTGTTGTTGTGTTGGTTTTCTTCTTTAATTACTTCTTCCCCGGAGATGCCTTCATGTATGATGTAAAAAGGGACCAAGATGAAATTACTATTCTAGGAGCCACCTACGCAAAGTAAGCCAAGGCAGGGAGTGACTTGATCTGCTCAAGCAACGTCAAGCAAAGGGGTCGGACGAAGCTGTGCTGAGGTCCATGATAATACCACATACAACGCCACAGCAGACTCTAGTGAACGTAGACAATGTAGAAAATAGAAACCGTCATGTTAAGCGATACACAAATTCATGCCCAGAAAGATCCAGATTTATCAGACATCTGGATTCTCACCGAGATGAAGAAGGGAAGAAACGATAAACCGTCTGTTTTTTGAAGCATACTGCCACCATCTTCCACTACCGCCCCTTACCGTTTCACCACACTGGCTTACATGACAATTGCAGCTACAGCTACAGCTACTGACGAAAAAAACAACACACTATTCTTCCACCTTGAAAAAGCATGATGCCTCACATCATGTTCAGGTCTCGCGAAAAAAAGAGACACCCCCTCCTAAATCTTATCTACCTACAGTAGGTACTCCCAGAGGAAGCATTGACCAGGGATCGTCCTCTTGCACTTAGTTACCCGTGAACCTCCATGTCAGTGCACTGCAGCTGTCCCTACCTTAGGTAGGTAGTCAGGTTCAACAAAAAAAAAATGCAGTGGAGTCTTATCAGGTCTGGTCTTTGGTTAAGGCGGCTGAAGAAACAAAATACCTGGACAAGTGACAATAGCAGAGATGGTGCTATTCAACTAGTTAGTCTAGACGAGGCGAATTCAATGGTCCGTGAACCTGGGGTTATTTAGCATCATTTTACATGTCAGCCCTCTTTTTTTTTTTGTCTTTATTTGTTCATTACTGAGTTGGTGGAAGACATCATGTGAATAGAGACCCGAGAACCTGGTTAAAAGAAAAAAAAAAGATCCGAGAACAATAAGACATGATTGAGGGGTCTTGACAATAGAGATGGTATTAACCCGGTTTACTCGACATTCCATCTCCTCTCCCTCTCATGCTGCTCGCCAAGGTCTTGGTTATACAGATGATCATGCCAATGAACCAACAACGCATTCATCCACGAGGGCCAAGACACGACTACCACCACCACTTGTAATACACATTTCATAGCTCACCGGACTCCGCTGCTAGGGCATTAAAATCTTGGCACTAGGCGGATGTTTTGCCCCTGCTCACACCCCCCTCCAGCCATCACCAGCACGAAATTTCCCCCCTTCCCCGTTTTTCCCGCCTGGTGCCCCGCGGACAGCGGG
Organism: Fusarium dimerum; assembly: GCA_013623525.1. Taxonomy (NCBI): domain Eukaryota; kingdom Fungi; phylum Ascomycota; class Sordariomycetes; order Hypocreales; family Nectriaceae; genus Fusarium; species Fusarium dimerum. Next base: position 46,281 of record JABGLY010000022.1, read on the forward strand.
CAGGCGGGATAGACACCTCATTGATTGTCCAGAGGTCCGTGTCGCGGACCGCCGCCGACCACCGAACAGGTTAGACCGTCATCGCAATGGTTTAAGCTTTTGCTTTCTAGGTATCTATCTACGTAGGTGATAAACTGTGAACGAATGAAGTGTACGACCAACAGATGAATTAAAGTGAGAGGTGGGAAAATACCTTTTAATTCTCCTCTTCCCCAGTCCTTGTCCGAATACCTGGGATTTGGATACAATGGAGGATATATTGCCCAGATTGAGCAAGGACGCCAAGGGTTGGAAGAGTAAGCAGATGATAATCAAGGAAGTCAATCATGAAATATGCGGAACTTGCCATTTTTTGTTGACTGCTTTGCTTCCTCATCTCGTTTCTTGATCCCAACCTTACAGTATGTCAATCTAAAATTCACTTCCGCTCACCGTTTCTCGCTTGTCGAAATTGGGATCTTAATTAGGTGGCTCGAGGAGGCTAAATCGGCAAGGGAATACTGGTCAGTCGGTGCCTTAACCTTGCACGGACAATCCCCGTGTGTTTGACAGTTTGGGCGACAGAATATCGTAGTCACCAGTCTGCCCTCCAAGACACTGCACTATGTCCATATTATTTTTGCACTTTGAATGATCTCGAGGCGACGGAGTTACCCCCGTTGATGTATTTTCTGCAGGTTGGTCACTGGTCTCGCAAGCTAGATCATTCCGGCTTCTCCTGCCGGACCAGCCGCTTGGGCTCAAGTCCTCTTTTATCCTTACACTTACAGGAATCCCTCTCGGCTTGTTCCCCCCAACCGTGCGGGATCAGGCGGGATGAACTGGTTCGATTCATTGGAGGGTTTATTGGGTTGACATGATCGCTGTCAATGGTGATTTGACAGGCTTAGGATGGTAGTGATGACCACCTTTCTAAGTTGTTGAGTCGGTTGTCATTCTACACGTGGGTGTGTATTCCGGTCGGAAATGTACGTGAATGGGAATTCTGATTCCGAAATGCTGATCTGTCTTTCGCTCGAACAGTTGGGCTCGCGGTATGGCTTCCAGCGACAAGAAGAGGTCATTGGTTCCATTCCATTGCATACTGTCGATTATCTAGGCGCCTTCCCCAGGATTCATGAGTTGGTCGTCCATGACTCGGCCACTAACGCACACTTAAGATGAGGCATACTTTTCTTGTGAGACAAAGTCATCACGGCTAATCCAGCTTGAGTAAAATGTACTGTAAATGGTCCTAAAGCAACAGCAACAGCCTCATTTTGCCCATCCTAGATTTAGGAAGAAGCGGGCAAGCTAGTGCTAAACTCCGTTCACCTTTGGAGCCTCCCTAGCGAATACTACCTACATCTTGCTAGGTCTACCTGAAGTATCACCGAGTAAGTCGCCTGCTTTACGGTCTTGGCCTATTCCTCCCGCCCACTTTACGACCGCCGTCCACCCAACACATGTCCTGGGCAAACAAACTGCCGTACACCCACCACAACCACGCAAACATGATGCGTCTCCTTGCTACGTTGCATCTCACCCAGCATCTTGCTAATACCAGAATAAGCAGAAACCGAGTGACATACTGTGAAATTCTATTTTTGAGCCGGCTGTTCGGCTGGATCTGTCTAGGCCTCTCAGAACTGGTATCCGAGGCGCTTGTTGCGAAAGAAGGGAAAGCTGACTGAGGACAAGAAAAAAAAAAGGAAAACAAACAGACAAGAAAGGAATATAAAAAGCAATGAGGTTCTCGGGCATAGGCGAAGGAGTTGTCTTGGTAATACTTGCGACGAAATCTGACATGAAGAGAGAGGGAATCCACCTAAATCTACTGTCATTTTTGTTTTTGTTAGTTGGGCTAGACCTTAACAAAAGAAAGGAAATATGGGAAAATGGGAAAAACAAAAAAAAAGATGAAACTAATTAGTAAACCAGGGAAAAAGAGAGAGCGTGAATAACAAAGAATTGAAACTCAATGAACTGAATGAATTTGCTTGGCGGTCCATCGCCGAAATTCCGCGGTCAGTATTCATCCTATTGTTGGACAGCCGGATCGGTCGTCAAAAGAAGTTGGTCGATAGGCATCCATTTCGGTACAGCCAGTACAGTACAAACCTTGGATGATTTACATGTCGCTCATACCCGTGACGCCGTCATCTTACGTAGACCCAAGAGAATTACCACAATTTACAAACCCCCGTTGACAACTAATTCCTTCTCGATGAACGAACCCTTGGGTTCCAAGAGGGAGCCGGAGAAAAAAGAAAAGAGGGAGATGGGCTTGAGTTGAAGCTGCTTGGCGGAAAGTCTCTTTGGTCCGCCCGTTGGGGGCTTTTCTTCCTTCTTCCTTTCTATGGCAGCAAAGAGTAAAATGGTAGACATTGTCCCGGGGGACGGATCCGCGCCATGTTCTTTGGGGCGGTCGGCTCGAGGGTTCCTGGCTTTGGTTCGTGCGTGAGCGCCCTAAGGGGAAACCACCCGATGGCGGGAAACATTTCTTAATGACCTACGGGAACCTACAGGGGGTGTGTGTCTGTGGAAATGCCATCACGGAGGGGCGTGTCAGCGCCTAATGTGCCGTGTTGTACCTGTGATTGAGCACTAAATATGTGCGTGCGCAAGTAATGTGCCTTTCTGGGCACCACATCATCAGGAGGGGGGTGTGTGATGGCGGGAGTGTTTTGGTCGAGACAAGAGAGAGGAAGGACAAGAGACACTAGCCGTGTCAACCTTCGTTTCTCAAATATTGGGGGAACAATCCAACATCCTGAATTTCATTAAAAAGGTCCCTTGTGTCCCATCCCCTCCACCACATCTCCCTCCTGTTCTTTTCCCTTCTTCATTTCCTCATCGATCGAAGATCAGTAACATAACACATCTGATATCTCAAGTTGAAAGTTGAGTTCTTGTTTACATCAAGTAAAACATCACCTCACCTCACATCACAACAACACCCACCCCTCACCAGCAACCAAAAAAAAAAAAAAAGTGATACGCACTCCCGCGATATCCCGACAAATACGAGAGACCGTTATTACATCAAATCTTGGGTTTTACAGGTACCAGGGCTCGAAAATCAGAGAGAATCCCTATTACCGGTACAAGGCACGGCACGGTACAATTTACAGGACAACACATCGCATCAATTGCTACCTGGCACATGCTTGCAAACTACATGCATACAAATTAGCCGCAGATCCCTGTCACGGTCTATTCCAACCAAAAGAAAAGGCCATTTGGTTCATTTATTTTTACTTTTTCGTTTGGTACAGTCACCGAACCCCGAGGCTTGTTCACTAGGTTTTCCTGGTTTCTCCGTCATATACCAGACGAGCTGGACTCGCTTCTCTCTTGATCACCATTCTCCTCAACTCTTAACCCTTTTTTTCTATTACCCCCCATCACCAAGCTTTTGATGCATCCGTATTACCTCCCACATCTCATCTTTCCAACTACCCCTCGAACCACCAGCATCAACTCTACAACGCAAGACGACACATACAACGCCACTATGATGCTCCGAGGACCTACCACCACTAGCTCTAAAGTCCCCCTGTTTGGTGGACCCAAGAAGCGCAAGCAGAAGCAGCAGAAGCAGAAGCAGGAGGAGGAGCAGGCTCAACAGGAACAAGCTCGACTACAAGCCATCGAAGAGGCCGAGTTTGCTGTTAAGGCTGAGACTGCCGATTTCCTCACTTACTATCTGGAACGATCTCCCTTTCGCGACCAGTCTGATCTCATCTCCATCGCCTGGGATAACCTACCTAGCCTGAGCCAGCTTGAATCATACGGCGACCTCGACAGCACCGACGGAACGCATGCCTGCCGTCGCCTCTTCAAGGCTGTCGTCATCTGGGACGAGCTTGGTCACGATCTCTGGTCAACGCTCGCCAACAACCAAAAGTCCGAGTCCGTGGACCGAGAGACCTACTCATTACACGAGATTGACGAGGATGAAGCCACCAACGTCGACTACACTACCCCATCCCGCTCGCGCTCACGAGCCAGCTCCCGATGCTCCGGCGATACCTGGTTCTCTGGTCGATCACGTCAGCCTTCTGCCGATCGTGTCCGTGACCAGAGCCAGTCAAGAGCATCTTCACGACGAGGCACTGCGCCCAACCCCCTGATGGAGGAGTACTTCGATAGCCCCTCACGATACAGGCTTCCCAAGATCATGACGGGCGGCTCTTCCAACTCTGTGAGGAAGATGCCAAGTGCTGTCGACCAGTCAAGAAGCGGCTCCATCTAAAAACAACGGATACACAAAAAAAAATCTTGGGTATCTGACAGAACCAAGTACACGACACTATCTATTCTTACTATTGTCTTTCCCCCCTCCCTCGGGAAAGATCAATATTGTTTTCTTTTGTCTTATACCACTTTTGCAATGTATCATCCCATCAAGGGAGGCACTTGGATTTGATCAATTTCAGCATGGCGTTTTAGGAGGATATGAAAAACACGGGACCAGATGAGTTCCATGCCTAACTGATGCAAGGTTTCCTTCCTTCTTCTACTTTATTACCACACTACATATTTAGTATACCATATAATGAAAAACATGAGAAACACTACCTGATATCCCTCTCCGAGTTGACATGTGAGAAACATGGTGAATAGCATGACTATGAACAGTAGACTGTATGACGTTGATTCATAGTCTGGTGATAAAGTTGTTAAAGCGCTGGCACTTAAATTGGGGACTTGAGCGGGGAGTCGAGCAAACAGGATACCTGCCTAGGTAGGTACCTAACCAACCACTTAAGGGTCCACGTGATGACACTCAAACGCAAACAAATATCATGTTGCTCTCCCCCCTTTCATCAAAAACTGCATGTTCAATCATCCAATTATCACCATCCCTCAGCTGCATATCTCGTCACGTCAAAGAAGCTGTCCCTCGCTTCCTCTTGAACATTACTCGTCCCATGAATTCCCGGGCTCCCCCTGGTACAGATCCTTAAAACATGCAGCCCTCCTCCAGCTTGTTCGACTCATTTCACAGATTGAAAAAAAAGGGGAGATGAGCCAATAGCGCATGACCTGCGTCAAACTCGAATTGCCGGTGGCTTGAAGGCTTGGAGCTTATACCCTTTCTACTTCCCGAGGCAGGGTTGAGTGGTTTATTTCCTGGACTGCAATAAAGAATAAAAACAAAAATAAAAAACCGAGGCTCTAACGATGCTCCAATGTTTGTTTATTGACAATGAGGATTAAAAAAAACGGCTCCTCGAAAATAAAAATAAAAAAGTTGACAAGGGTAAGCGATGTATTTAATGCAGGACCCGAAAAAATGAACACATGGGAAAATGGACCTGCACCAATTATCGTTGTGGTTTACGGATTAACAAAAGAAAATCGTTTCCTACTGTGGTAATTTTCTTTTGACAGCCTGACAAGTGAAACAATCCAATACAAACACCAGGCCGGATTGATACTAGACGGAATGCAACCCAATTTAGGTATGGATGAATAACTTCACGATCTGGCTTGAGTGTGAAAGATGCTCTACTTTAGAACAATAAACCGTTATGCGATTGTGTAGCACATTATAACATCTTCTAGTATATTCGCAACATGAGTGAATTCAATATTAAGTTGTTTCCATCACTGACAAGCTCCCCGCCGTTGAAATCTTGCGAGTGATGGCATTGAGACCTTCACGCAGCCCTTTTCTCAGCTGAAAAAGCCATCCGAACTAGCTTCAGGGGTCCGGATTAGTGTCCATCTCGACCCAGGCGTCCAAGTCGATAGGCCCCCGCCAGAATGAAGAGTAGAATCTCATCGTTCAAGGCGCGTCGGGAGATTTCCGCCTTCCTGTCTTTCTTTTTAACTCTTCATCCTGTAATTCTGCGTTGTGTGCGTGACCAGCGGATTGTTCTTGTGACTTGTAAGATCGCATCGCTCGTAGGTTAGCAATGCGATACTTACACAGGTCTTTACTGGCCTGCTTGGCCGGGGTCGTGGGTCTGGTTGCGGCTTCCGAGGTTGTCTATGTGACTGATCTCGAGATCTACACATATTTGGTATGCGCTATGATCTGAACAGTTGCCTCCCACTGCTAACGTATCAAGGCCCCGTGTGTCGCCAGTGCTGTCTCGGAGAATATCGCTTCTCAGACGTACTCGACGTTGTGTCCCGACGGCGAAACCGAATTACAGAAATGTCTCTGCTCGAATACCGCCAAGTTCGATGAGCTTTCGAGTTTGGTATCCGAGAGTGTCGAGTACAGTTGCGGCACGAGCGCAACAGAAGACCATGAGAGCGCGTCGAAAATGCTGAACAAATACTGTAACCAGGATGCCACCATCACTTTCTCCACGCCGACGAAGAATATCGTGAATGCCTACATCACGGATCTCCCCGAACTCACTTACCTACCCGTCTGCGCGCAATCTGCTTTGTCGTATGCGGTCATGGGAGCGGTATGAGCGATAATCTCGAGGTCGACGTCAGAACTAACTGGTCGTAGGGCTACTCTAGATGTCCCGAACCGGCCGAACTCAACGCTCCCTGTGTTTGCAGCAAGAGCGCCGTGGTGAGCGACATTAGCGAAACGATTCGAAAGTCGGTCAAATACTCTTGTTCGAATAACGAGGATGTAACATCTGCGCAGAACTTTTACAACGAGTTCTGTGCCATGAATGAGGGAACCACGTCGTTTGAACCCCCCAAGCCGCCTCCTGGGGATGGTCAGTCACTGTACTCTATGTTGAAAGACAGACACTAATTATACCAGTTACTTACTATATCACCGCTCTGCCTCACTTCAAGTCGCTGAACGAATGCGCACAGAGCGGTGTCTCGTCTGCCATATTTGCTGTGAGACTGCAATTCATCGCAACCTAGCACAAAAACTGATGAGTTTCTAGCAAACCTATTCTTTGTGTGGTTCCGGTCCTGGAGAGTTGGCTTCTTGCGTGTGCATTAAGTCAGGTATGTCCAAGGTAGTCTCCAGCAGTCTGACATCGCTGGTCAAGTACTATTGTGACAATACAGCCATCAGTAATGTTACTTCAGCCATCGAAGTATTCCAGTACTACTGCAGTGCTGCGGAAGATGAAGTCGTTGCCACAGTTCTTGAGTCAGTCGCCCAAAGTTACCCAACTGCTAGCTCTGGAGTTGTAGCGAGCTCAGCTGGCCCTTCACAAACTGCTTCAGGTCTCGCAACCAGCACAGGAGACAGTGCCGAGGACAGTTCGAGTACCGGGGAGAGTACCAGCGAGGATGAACAACAGAGCAGTATCGGCGTCGCTCCTATCGCAGGTGGCATCGCTGGCGCTGTGGTCGTGATAGGTCTCGGAATTGGTCTATTCTTCTTCTTACGACGTCGCCGTCGCCAACAAGCCCGCGGGGAAGAGATATCCGGGGGCAGCGATGACCACACCCCTGAGTACACGGGTAAACCTGAGCTCATGGGCAGTGACGGTTTCGTGAAAGGACACAGTCCCCAGACAGCTGTGTCGGAACTTTCCCCAGTGGCAGTGTCACCGAGGCAAGAACTAGACGGCAGCAAGCAATTTGTCACGGAACTTCCGCCAAATCATGCACCTACGCCCGAGTTACAGGCTGATCCGAGCAAGGTACACCACGGGCAGCCTGGAATGGGATGGCAGTCCGGGCCAGTGGAGATGTATGAGTTGGATTCGAATGTTGGGCATGGGCATAGGTAATTGGACATGTGATGGGATTCTTAACGTTTTTTATGAAGCGTTTGTGGTTTTAACAAATGATATACCAGTTGTTTCAATTTGATACGGTGTAGGTCAAACATTGAGCGTTGAAACGATGATTAAGAAGTGTCATGTTCGATAGCCAGAAGTGCAGTTCTGGGTTGAGGATATATTGATGAAAGTAAAATGACAAGACTGAACTGAAGTTCGATTAATTACATGAACAGGCAATATATATCACAACTGGTCATGTTGTTCCAGAACACAAGACCATCCCGATTGGAATCGACTACCTAGGTACGCAACATCAGTACAGGGTAGTTCATCCCGGAAGAATGTAATTGCGA
>JABGLY010000023.1:0-32252 GCA_013623525.1 Fusarium dimerum
GAACTGAGGAAAAGCTCCGTATGGCTGGGGAGGCGGAGGCGGAGGAGGTCGACTTTGGTCCAAGTCTGAACGAGTAAGCTGATATGGCGGTGATCGTGAGCGTGAACGAGGGTGTGGCTCACGCTGCGACTGTCTGTATCGACCTTCTGCGCTGCGACTACGGCTGCGGCTGCGGCTGCGACGGTACCCACGGCTAGGACTTCGCTCATCACCTCGATCATTTGATCGATTAAGACCGCGCCGGCGAGGGCTCGGGCTCCGACCACGGGAACGGCTACGGTCAGATGAGCCAGATGAGTATCTGCGGCGCTTGAAAGCAGGAGCTGATGAACTGCGCGAACGTCGACCAGAATAGCTGGAAGATCGTGAATTTGAGCGGCCACGGGCAGCTCCGTTTGTGTTCTTGTTCTTCCTCTGCTTCATCTTCTCGCAAAATTCCCTCGACCAGCCATAGTACGTGTCCCCACCAATGATATCTTTGGTAATCTCATCTAGGACAACTCGCTCACCCAACTCGTTGAGATCGGTATACGGGTCGTTATCCCGTTGAGCTTCTTTTGAGAACAGACGCTCAACATCGGAGAGTAGATCTTGCACAGCCGTGACAAGCAATTTGTCCGCAGGTCCGGGGGCTAGCTGGATTGGTTTGATCGACTCTGGAACCAACGGCTTGGTGGAATTCGGCGTGAGATGTGGAAGCCATGTTGAAGCGGGAAGGTCGTACCACGGCACCGAAGGATCCCCGTGAAGGGAAGGAAGATTATAGCCTGCATCTTTTGCGAATTGGACGGTTGGATTGGCAGGTTGGCTCTCCATAGGTGTTTGCGATACCGCGCCGTTGGCTGCTGCATCTCTGAGTTTAGACACAACATCAGCACCAAAATATCGATTCTCCTCCCAGAGATCGATGAGGTTCTCGAGTTTCTTCTTGTGCTTTGGAGAATTCTTGAAAGCGGCCGTGTTTGCAATGATGCTGGGAAGCACAGCCTCCCAAGTTGTCGCATATTGCCCATCGCGGTTCTTCTTCACTACATGGTGAAGAACATCATTCAACACGTAGAGGAGATGAAGCTTCCTTCTTTTGATGCTCGGTCGGGCGCCATCATCCTCGAGATTCTTGGACAATGCTGCGGCATATTTTGCCATGGCAACCGAGCGCGCATTTGAGGGTGCAATATTGTCGACAATCCAAGCCTTGCATTTCTGTATATCCGCAACCAGATGAGAATTTAGTGCTTTCAAGACATTGAGGGAAAAGCTTTATCAAGCGATGGAGCAGACCTGGACGTTAGGACGAGAGCACTGGGTCATGGCGTGTGTGAGAAGTGAGAAGAAAGCCTCGACCGAGGGGCGGCTCAAGGGCGTTGGATCAGCGCGAAAGAGGGTGGCAGAAAGGGTGGCCTTCGCGATGGCCACTTCCGGAGAAGCCATGATGAAGACAAATAAGCGAGGTGCCCCCTTATGACGATAAGGAGTAGAAGAAGGAGGAAAATTTATGGCTACTATTGAATGGTTGATTATGGCGAGCTTTGTTTACGTAGGTCGTGATGCTGATGAGTTTGGATGTTTGAGATTGGGTCCATCTTCATGGGAGCTGAGCTTTGGGAAGAAGAGCTCTCTCATGGGAAAGTCGGCTAATTATCGGGTAGACCTCTCACTCACTCACACTTATCAACTTCACGCCTGAGCTAGTGCTGCTTTTACCTGAGCACATAGGTGATGACCTAAGGTGGCTAGAGCCTGAGCTGAGTGCTTGGCATTGTTTCAGGCCTTTGCTTGGACCAACCACACGGTTGCTGGCACGGTGTACTGAACTGTGTGCAAGGCTGCTGGCCACACAGCACAAGATGCGATTCGAGGGGAGGCAGCGACATTCATATAAGCATCATCCGCCTACAATACATATATCAGATCTCCTGCCAAATACCCAGCCCCCCAAACGCCGTAAATCTAGCAAAACAAAACACAACGCAGTGACCTGCGCTTGATAAAAGGGGGCCTCCCTTACTCCAGAGCGCGAGCAAGTATGTAGCGAGGGCCATGTTGCATCCTTCTAACCTCGTCACGGCTGCTTATGCTTTATTCGAGCTGTTTCGCAAACTGGTCCATCTATTCTCGACCGACGAATCTCTCCGCTGATTCGGAAATGTTACCTGGAAAGCCGACATGCACACGGTGCGCGTGTTCTTTGGCCAATCGCGGATGAAGTTATCTTGCTCAAGCGGCCAGCGAGCCAAGGATGATTTCTGCGATATCTCCCTGACCCTTTCTTTTGGCTGAAGAAGTATCCATCTTGTGAACACATTTGTTTTAGAGTGTCGCCTGTGAACCGCTCTTGAAATGCGATCTCGCACGAGATGCAATTGTCACCTGCCCAAGTGACAATGAAGACCTCCTCTGCAGCCGTCCAGCAGTTTTGGAATTTTGAAGTGTTGCCTTCTTTCTTCAGACCTCTGACGTCTCTGCATCGCTCACTGGCGGTTTCTCTTGTCTGTCGACCAGGGAAATTCTCGTTGAATGGCGCAAAGAAGGCGTTCTCCTCTGACGCAGGCCATTCCCTAATCATGTCATCTTCCTCAGAAGACCGAGGATCGACGGCCAGGGAATCGCCTCTCAAACGCTCCTTCAAAATAAGTGTGAACAAAACCACGCCACTCCATGATGAATTAATCTCCATCTAGCTCCCCGTCGGAACAAGCTGGGACTATGGACTGTGACTGTGCACTAGTCGTATCATCATACAGCGCGGACGCGGGTTCGCTGCTTCGATGCACATCCGTTTTGCGCTGATTTCCATCAAATGCCGATCCGTACCAAACCAATCATGGAAACTGTCGTCAACCTGCTGAAGAGCCGGGTTTTAGTTTTGCAGGCTTTAAAGAAAACTGATCTCCTCGACGGTCCATTGAGTAGATGCCTTGGGATGCTGTCGGCGATACATGCGACTGAAGTCGAGGTTTTGCTTTCGTGCCTGATTCGCAAGGCTTTGATGGGTATATCTCATGCCGTATTCGCTTCGGACTTCTGAATAGCGTCTCCCCAGTCTGTGGCAGAGTGAAGAAGAAGCTGCTCGAGGTACGCCCGACTGTCTGCGGGCCAGGGAACATTATTTCCGTTCTGGTTCCTGGACAAGCGCTCACTGGGCAATGGCTCCGCTGTACGCTGTGTTGCAGACAAGCTCTTGCGGTAGACAGATTGCGCTTCGCCACTTGTCTCTCGAAGGCCACCGGTTAGGAGATCAATGTTGGGCTGTGGCCGTTCTCGCTGCCTTCTAGTGGTGTCGTCTCGATCAATGCCGTGGCTTTGAGCTTCTGAACATAGTATCTCAAGAGCATGAGAATGGGATGAGGGTCGTTCGTGAGATTGTGAAAGGCCCTGAGCCAAGCCCATTGAGCGGTGCCGATGCGCCTGTGCCCCGTCGACGTCTCTAACCTTGTCCTCTACACGGGGCGTCCCGACACAAGCTGTCCCTTTCCCGGGCTTGTTGCTGGTTGGATCTAAAAGCGATATTGGCAGAACTGTCAAGGCAGGGTCTAAAAGCAGTGTTGCTGGGCATAGACCGGACCCACCATCTCCTTTAGCTGTAATACAATCTATTCCAGAGCTGTGGGATCAGTCTGCCGTGAACAGTACACAATGCCAAGAAGCTGACAGAAGGCAAATGTTGCTTCAAGCGAGAAATAAGTCTGGGAATACCGCACTTAGATTTGAGTAGTTCTTGAGTCCATACTGTATTCGAGTCTGGGTGCAGATGCGCAGATGTCGATACACCCAGGTCGTAGATGTAGGGGTGTTTTGTCTTTGCTAGAAGTGACTCCTGTAGAGCCCCCCTCATGCTTTCTTGAGCCTTGGTCGCCTCTTGAGAAAGTGCGCCGGTCCGAAGGCATTCAAGAACCCAGCTAAAACGATAACGCAGAACGTATTGGCTTGTAACCTTCCATTGTGGTGTTAACTCGAGGAACAGCGTCTCCCAGAACTGAGTGTCTTCTGCGTCCTTATCACTGAAAACGACCTGATAGCAATAGAGTGGTTCATTTCTCTTCGTCTTCTATTTACTTTAATCTTGAACCTCATAAGACTCCAAGTCAAGGGTTATGGTAGAAACTTGCGGGTTACCAACAAGGCTCTTCTTAGCGGAGTTGATGCCTGAAGCATGGTCTCCCACTCTTCAAGGCAAAAGAGTATTCCCTGCCAGATTCGGCCGCGTTGCTGCAGCCTGCCCTATATACGCAAGGTTTTGTTTGACGTCGCCTATGGTGGGCAGAGTTTTTTTTTTGGTGAGCATGCAATGCGTAGGAGATGCTCATCGCACGCTCGCTTCCTTTTGCGAGTCGGCGACATCTCAGCCCGCCCCTCGAAGGATAGAAGTCATGGGGAGGTCGCAATTGCTCTAGTGCGGCTTCCAGGAGGGGGGATGGTCGTTTTCTATGACCTGATCTCCCTAGAGAGAGGTTTCAAGGCATAACATCACGGCTCGCGATAGACAAATGGACTGGCAAGAAGATTTGAGGAGTTGGAATGTGTTGGTTATGCCTGGTCTCTGCCAAGATGCTGCACATCGTGTGGCCACACGTGACCACACGAGTGACTCGCCCGTATGTGATAGGTACGCAGCCTGCCGGCACAATTACCCCACCACACACACATTGCGGGTTGTGAGTCACTTGAGCCGTCTTCGGATCTGTGTTCAAAAAACCTCGACAGCTGGACAATCGCGCAACAATAACAGTTTGACGAGATAGATCTATCAGCCACTTCTAACATTAACGTCTTGTGTTGTCCACGAAACTTCGAACAACATTCATCATGGCTCCCGAACGTGTTTGCCTGTAAGTCATTTACCCCTCAATTACTTATTTTGGTCCAAGCAAGATAACTAACTGACCCTTGTCCAGTGCCTACTCTGGCGGTGAGTTGAGAACTCCAGAAGCAATATCATCAACATCAAGATCAGATATTCTGACTAATAGACAGGCCTGGATACTTCCACTATTCTCAAGTACTACGCCCCCATGTCTTGCTTTCTGACGGATTGCGGCAAAGAGGAGACTTCGACGCTGTCAAGTCTTCAAGCTCGACGTTGAGACGACAACCATTGAAGATGTAGGATTGTTTAACAAGAGCTGACCAATGACTCTTAGGTGGCTCGTCCTTCAAGGCTATGAGGTCGTGTGTTTCCTCGGCGATTGCGGCCAGGAGGAAGACTTCGATGCTGTCAAGGCCAAGGCGCTGAAGCTCGGCGCTGAGAAGATGGTCATCGAGAACGTCCAGCAGGAGCTGATTGACGACCTGGTGTGGCCCGCCATCCAGTGTAAGTCTTCACAGGCTGTTTATAGTAATGCAGCAGTTTTACTAACGGAATTCACCAGGCAACGCTATTTATGAAGGGCAATGTAAGATGGTTCACCTTGGACGCTCTTGGATGACATCGCTAATGCCGTGAAGACCTTCTCGGCACAAGCCTAGCCCGGCCTGTATTGGCCAGGGCAATGGTGCAAGTTGCGAAGGATAACAACTGCACGATCCTCAGCCATGGATGTAAGTTATCGTGGTTCAAGTAGTCTCATTACTGTTCGACCCAATCGCTGACATGTAACCCTAACCATAGGCACCGGTAAGGGCAACGAGTAAGTCTTGGTCGTGATCCCGATACATGTGTTGTCGCCCTCTGTCGTTCTTGCACCATACTGACTCCTTTCTTCTAGCCAAGTCCGCTTCGAGCTGGCGTGGAAGGCATGTGACCCCAAGATGAAGATTCTGGCCCCCTGGCGCATCCCTGCGTTCTTCAATCGATTCCAGTAAGCCTCCTTTTATGTTCACTTCTGCATATCTAAGCTAATCATTCCGAAGGGGACGTGCCGATCTTCTTAAGTTTGCCGAGGAGCAGAACATTCCCGTTAGCTCTACTCCCAAGGCCCCCTGGTCTATGGACGACAACATCATCGTATGTATAAAAGGTCCATTTGCTTCTTCGTAATACTGACTATCGACCCGATAGCACTGCTCATACGAGGCCGGTGTAAGTCCTACTGGAACACCTCTCTTTGTACCATGTTAACTCTGAACTTGCTAGATTCTTGAGCAAACAGACATGGAGCCCCCAAAGGATATGTGGAAGCGCACAGTTGGTAAGGCGACTCAGCCTACACACTTCTAGATTTTGCGCTAATGCCTCTCTAAAGATCCCCTTGACGCTCCTGATAAGCCTACCCGCTTCACCGTGCACTTTGCCGAGGGTGTCCCTGTTAAACTTGAAGTCGGGGGCAAGTCTGTTACTGGCTCCTTAGAAATTTTCAAGGAGGCCAACGAGTTGGGCCGTGCCAACGGTAGGACTACGAACCGGGGGTTTCTTAAGCGAGTACTGACGTAGTCCCAGGTATTGGACGCGAGGATATCGTCGAGTCGAGGTTCATCGGTAAGCCTACTCGGAGAACTTTAACATCAGCACGCGATTGCTAATCTTTTTTTTTTTTCAAGGATTAAAATCTCGTGGTTGCTACGGTCAGTCGGGTTTATTTCCTTGCTTTTGTAACAATTGTTTGTTGTTGTTATTGGAGACATCTTTGAGGTTGCGGATGCATTGTTGATGTTTTGATGTGCGCGGCTGGCGACATAGATCATGGCCCCGTCGCAGGCGACACCTGTTCCGGTCTCCCCCATGGATATTGACAGATTGTTCTAACCTTGTATACAGATACCCCCGGCCTGACTATCTTGCGCAAGCTGCATCTTAACCTGGAGGTAAATTGTCACCTCCCTGAGCATTGGATTGGCTCATGCTGTGTTATTTGATGTCCCTTAATGCGATTCCAAAGTCGTCTCTGGGGCCAAAATTCTCTTTCCGTTAACAAGCGGGACTGCTTGAAGAGCCCTCGAAAGCTTCAAGGCCTCAGGCTACTGGCCAAAGCAGCTGGACCTCAGCCCCTGAGGCTCATGACTTCTGCAGTCTGACCTTTGTGTGGCAGTCTTCACCAGCGCTCTGGGCTTGTGCCGTTGCCTATTGCAACACAATACCAATCCAGAGAGTCAAAGAGTCGCCTGAGCATGAGCCAATCCAAACACTCCCTATCTTTAATAAGTATAGGACTCCAGTTAACGATTGCTTAGGGTCTCGTGATGGATAGCAAGGTGCGCATCATTCGTGATCGCCTCTCGGATGACTGGGCGCAATTGATCTACAACGCGCGTAGCCCCTTCTCGTCAAACTTTGTCGAATTAGACATTGCTGACATCTTTTCAGGGAATGTACTTCACGCCTGAGCGCGACTTTGTTCAGCAGTCGATCTCTTTCAGCCAGAAGCAGGTTGATGGCAAGGTCGAAGCTCTGGCATACAAGGGCAACGTTATCATCGTTGGCCGCTCCAGCGAGACATCCAATCTCTACAGCGAAGAGGAGAGCAGCATGGTGAGTACCTGAAGAGGACCATCTCGGATCAAAACTAACATAGGAAACGCAGGACACTCTTGACATGGACTGGAGTGTCGAAGACACAACTGGGTTTATCAACATCAATGCTATTCGCATCGCCAAGTATGGCGAGCGCAAGATCAGGGATGGCGAGCCCCTTTCTAAGCGTAAGTAGACAGACTTAGGATGCTAGTCTTCCAGCGCTACAGAAGCTTTTGGTAGACGGAGGGAGATTGGCGAAAATGGAATGGACTATGTTGTGCTTGGGCATCAAAAGTACGAGAAACAATAAGAAAAGCTCTTGTGTATTACCTTAACCACTGTTACCGACGCAGATTGTGGGCAAAAGCCCTGTGATAACTCATCGTCCGACGTGTACGATAATGCACCTTAGAATGTATTGTTCCTTTCACGCTTGCTTTGAGACTTTCTAGTCAATTACCTCGCCCCTTGCTCCTGGCACATCCTGAATCCCGAATTATAGCGATAGCCGCATAAAGTTAGAAGATTATAGTACAAATAAAAGATCATATTGATAGCTGATAATATACTCGCAAGCGGCCCGTTGGACGGAGGGAGGTTAGGGTGAGTAAAGGTGGCGCTCACTGGGCAAAGGTGATCAAAGCCTGAGCAAGAGTGGCGGTGCTAAATAACCAGGCCCGGAGAGGCTGGTCTCTCAATTTTTGTGGTAAGCTAGTATATTAGTACCTACTGTCGGTAGGTAGTAAGTAGGTAGGTAGGTATGTTCGCATTGTACCTAGCTCTGAATTTACCAGGTCGTATGATGATGATGATGGTGATGGTTGAGATCTGTGACAAGAATAAAATGAGCCGTCGGGATAAAATAAGAGTATTCGCGATTTCACTCAGAAACCCCAATTCGACGATTTCTGAGCCATCCCCATTATTGTTAACCGACCCTGACTTTCTTTTCCTTCTAAGCGAAGTCGTATAACGATTCTTCCCGTATGCGACCGGGTTTAAGGATCCACCATGCCGGTCTTTACCGTTCAATGTAGGGATCCCCAAGTCACGGATTGAGCACAATACAGATGGACAGATAGGCAACAAAGAAGTGTCGCGTTTGATCCATGATTCTTGAAAACATGAAGGCCAGCCTAAAGATCGTTTCCAATACGATATGCAAAGGGCGAAGGTGGTCGTTTACTATAGATCCGACACTATCCTTGGAATTCCACATCAAATCGTCCCAAACAAAGTAGATACTGTTGTACATGGCTCGTTCTTGGAGCACTCCAGTTGCGATGCCGCTCTCTTCCGTTACAGTGATATCTCCCTACGAGAACCGATCGCCTTTTGGACTTTTGTATACTGAAGAACTCTCGTATTTGCTCTTTTCCCCGATCCTCTGCGACTCGGTCTCGGGCGCATGTCTCGTTGGAGCAGGGTCGCTGCTCGCTTCCTGACTAGGAGAGCCAATGCTGTCGGTTCGTGCAGGGCTTCCATTGCCATGGGATGCCTCGAGCGATTCGATCATTCTCCTCTTTTCACGCTGAGCCTCGAGTTTGGCTTGTCGATCGAGATTAATCTGCTTCTTAGCAAAGTAGTAGGCACCGCCTCCGGCTATGACGAGAGTCAATGGACATTCTTGAAGCATTAAATCGATGAGGAAGATTCCATACCGACGCAGAGAGATCCCCAACCGAGCCTGCACGTGAAGGATTTCGTCAGTTTTCATATGGATAGAATCAGCGGGCTTTGCGAAACGAACCAGAAAGACTTGATCTATGATGAATGTCAGCAATGTCAGTCAGAAATTGACATCATGATAATCCCAATAACCTACAGTGTTCATGATGATATGGTTGTCTGATTGAAGTCGACGAATGTAGGTCTATGGAGTTTCGTTGCCTGGTAATGTTGGCAAGGTTTGCTGGCTGCAGATGTCAAGTCTAGGTTTTGTCGAGTTGTAAGTGGGATGGAATGGTCTGAGAAAAATAATTGAGATGGTTGTTTCGAGGTCCAGACCAGGTCGGTTCGGCATTAAGAAACAACCTACCTACCTATGCATGGATCTCACAGGTTCATTGGCAGTGGGTCATTAATCACTGACGACAATGCTGCAGAAGAATCCTATGACAGTGTCCATGTATCTGTCATTCAGCTTCTGCCTCTTACCATAGGCGATAGCTGCTCGGATGACATGCTCATGGACGCTGGACGTAGGCGCACTATGGATTAGTATTTTATGAATTAATGCTAGCATATGTAGACTACAGTAGATACCTTGCCTGTATTCATTATGTTTAGCATGATGCCTAAGAAACACGCCGCTTCATGTCGAACCCAAAACATTCCCCCACTACAACCTTTAAGCGGGTCGGGTCCTGGAAGCCCAAGCCCAACAGAAGTCGACTGGCTAGGCCAGGCCACCTTTGAACTCATGCATGCATGATACACAGTGTATTTCACCCATTGAGGAGCCATCCTCCACCAGCACCGTCACACCAATACGAGCACTAACTACCGCTACGTATGCACAGTGCTGAGATTTCGATCTGCGCCTCTCACTTATGACATAAGGTTGTGTCCCAGCCTATTAGCACAACCAGCAGCTCCAAAATGTGGAAGGACCACGCAAGACGACGCGAGACAGTTCTTGCTGCACACTGCACCACCATTACCACTCCCGCTACTACCAGTGCACCGCACTACCAACCGACTGTCAAGGCCACGAGGCAGAATAGGAGAACTTTTATAACAAAATAACCAAGCAGAATTAACGGCCGTCTCTCCTTTTCGCGGCCATTGTCTTTCACTCTTCTGCCCACCTTTACCTCACTTCTATTCACTTGACTCGACATTCATCGTTATGCTGCATTCCTTGTTCTTGCTACCCGGCTACTACTATCGAACCCCAACCTTTCTCCATAGCTACTGATCACTGTCGACTCTTTCGAAATTCTGTTGGCTTAGTGCCTGTGCATACCATACCGCTCCCTTACTCTGACATCGAATCAGCCTCTCTCGGCTTCTCGACAATATCGATCTTGTGCCCAACAGCTAGCTACTGTCCTTCGTCAACCTGGAGCCTGTTTCGGCCCCGTCTGCACTTATACAGCGCCCTGGCGTTGATGACTTGATGAGCAAATCATACAGAGCGTGGGTGTAGGGTCAAGCACTCATTGCCGGATTTCAGTCCTCCTGTCATGGGTTCCTCCAATACGGACGGGCCTGATGGCTCGTCTCTTGTGTGTCATTTCCTGCTGAAGCACTTCTAGTTTAGGCTAACTTGGGGTCTAGAAACCAGTCTCGTCCCTTCGGGCGCGGTTCGAGAACATGAACACCCTGCCCAACTCGAGCGATAGTAAGCCAACCGAAACAACCACATCGCAACCTCCCTCGCGGCCTATATCACCAGCACCGAAACCTGATCGACTTCGAGACTTCAAGCCCATACCAGAAGCTGTGCCCACCGCCTCTCCAGCACCTGTTGTCCCAGCGAGACCAAAAGATCGTCCCAAAATCGCTGCCCTCACTGCCAACCAAGATGCCCCTCCCCCGCCGATTCACCTGTCCACGCGACCAATCCCTTCCGCAAAACCATCATCTGTACAGCATCAGCAGCAACAGCAAGCTCCCCAGCCACCACCCGCCGTCACTATTCAGCCTCCACAGTCTCCCCCAAAAGGGCGGCTTTCCACTCTATTGGCCGCAGACCAATCACCATACCTAAATCCTGATGCTATTGCCAGCCCATCTACACCTACCGGATCTCGCTCATTCAAGATCCCCAGCCGGCCACATACGCCTTCTGCAGCTGTTGGCCTTGCTAATAAAATACCGCGCGTGGGAGGCTCACGGCCTCCATCACCCCCTCCTCCACGGCGCTCTGGGGAGTTGAGGAGGGAGCAGCCCAAAGTGGCACCTCCAGTACCAGCACCACGAAACGACAAGGCACTGATACCCGCACCTAAATCTGCGATAGCTCCTCCTCCTCCAACACCCCGAAGGGGGGACATATCACAGGAAGTTTCGCCTTTTAATAGCCCACCAAGCAGCGTAGGGTCGGGCAGTGGGACTCCTCCTCAATTACCTATCCGACCAAGACCGCAGTCTCATATCGAGCCTTCTAGTCGGCCACGGTCTGTCGTTGTTGGCTTTGAACCGCCTCCTCTTCATCATTCTATAGCAACCATACGAAAGGATCGGGAAACTGAAGCAAATGGGACATCGAAGGGCCATGCTTCACTGCCCAATGGCGAGCCCCGAGCCACGCTGCCAGCCAGGCCGAGCTCTTTCGATCCCCCACCTCGACCACCACCTATTAATGACGGTTCAATGAAGCCTCCCCCAAGGCCTCCAAGACCATCCGCATCGACCGCCGTACAGGCGGTGGAGCCTGCTCCGTGCTCGACGCCCCCGAAACGAGTAGTGTCCACACCCACATCGCAACAGCAGCAACAGCAGCAGCAACAACAGCTTGCTCCTCCTGGACGAGGTCATGGTCGCTCTATGACTGTTGACAGAACGTCAAGTCGAACACCGGCAGAATTTCGCATTGCCCCTGTATCAATCCAAACCCCCACAACAGCACCAGCGCCAGTGGCGCCAAAGCCAATTGCTTCTACCAGCGTTACAGCGGGCGTAGTGCCGAAACCTGAGACCGTCCACCATGTTACGACTTTCCCAGATAGCTCCAATGTGAACCGAAGGCCTCCGTTTATGAAACACGGCTCGTATGAGATCGCAACTAAATATGACACCAGGATATTTGACGTCTGTGGCGAGTATGTGTGCGCGAGTGGCCAAATGACGCGAGTCTGGGGTCTTGTAGATGGCGAGCTGATCATGAGTCTGTCCCACTCTGAGGGTGTAAGGCCAACAGCAGTAGCCTTCAAACCAGCAGCCGATCCACGGGAGGAAGGGAAACGATTATGGATAGGCACCAACACGGGTGAGCTTATGGAGGTTGAGATTGCGACTCATGGCATCACAACTAGCAGAGCGAACATTCATGGTCGTGCTGAAGTGACACGAATCTATCGACACTATAACGAGATCTGGACACTCGACGATGCAGGCACCTTGCTTGTTTGGGGTCCTGACGAGAATTCTGTGGCTAATCTCACAGGAAGCCCGAGCCAAAGTTTCAAAGTTCCTAAATCACATACCTTCTCAATGGTGATCGGAGACGAGCTTTGGCATGCGACGGGCAAGGAGATTCGAGTTTTTGCCCCAACTTCAGATGGACGCACTCAGTTCCAGGTCCTTGTCCGACCATTAGTTGCCGATGGCGCAGGCGAGGTCTCTTCTGGTACTTTGGTCAAGTCGCAACCTGGCAAAGTAATGTTTGGCCATGTCGATGGAAAAGTGTCCATTTACTCCATCGAAGATTACACCTGCGTTGCTCTGCTCAATATCAGCACTTTCAAAATCAACTCATTGGCAAACGCAGGCCAGTATATATGGGCCGCTTACAACACTGGCAAGATTTGCGTTTATGATATCGAGGAAGCGCCCTGGGTTGTCATGAAGGAATGGCAGGCGCACGAGAATCCAGTCGTGAAGATGAAGACTGACGTAGCTAGCCCTTACTTCCTGGATCGACTGCAGGTGGTGTCCCTGGGTGCTGATAACAAGATCAAGACGTGGGATGGTCTTTTGGAAGACGATTGGCTTGAGGATTCCATGAAATCCAAGGATACACAATACTGCGACTTTGAAGAGATCAGGGCTCTATTCTTTACATGGAACGCTGGCGCTTCAACTCCTTCGAGCCTTCGACATTCAAACGGAGACGGTGCATTCTTCCAAAACTTGGTGCAATCGAGCGGTTCCCCAGATATCTTGGTATTTGGCTTTCAAGAGCTGGTGGACTTGGAAGACAAAAAGCTCACAGCAAAGAGGTTCCTCAAGCCTAAAAAGAAGGAGGCTGGCACAGACCAAGAGCGCATGAGCCACCAGTATCGCGATTGGAGAGACTTTCTTATGAAGACCCTGGACGATTACATGCCTGCAGATGACCTCTACCATCTCCTTCACACAGCTCCCATGGTTGGCCTTTTCACATGTGTGTTTGTCAAGGCGGAGCTCAGAGATCGAATTCGAGGGCTTCAGGGGGCGGAAGTCAAGCGTGGTATGGGTGGCCTACACGGAAACAAGGGATGTGTGGCTGTACGATTCCTTGTGGACGACACTTCTCTCTGCTTTGTAAACTGCCATCTCGCTGCTGGACAGAGCCAAGCCAATGCTCGCCATAATGATATCGCCGCCATCATGGAGGCGAACCTGTTCTCTCCTGAAAGGGATCCAGCGGCACGGATAGATTCATGCGTGGGCGGAGGCGATGGCACCATGATCATGGATCACGAGTTGTGCATACTCAACGGTGATCTCAACTACCGCATCGACACCATGTCACGCGACACGGTTGTCGCCGCTGTCAAACAGAATAACTTGGGCAAGTTGTTGGAGAGAGATCAGCTATTGGTGGCCCGTCGCCGTAACCCAGCGTTCAAACTTCGAGCGTTTGATGAAATGCCTATCACGTTTGCACCCACTTACAAATACGATGTCGGCACGGATAACTACGACACGAGCGAGAAGAGGCGCAGCCCAGCCTGGTGTGACAGACTTTTGCACAAGGGCAGAGGGCGAATCGAACAGCTTGATTATCGACGACACGAAGTTCGGGTTAGCGATCACAGGCCTGTGACGGGTAATTTCAATCTCTGGGTAAAGAAGGTGGATAGTCGACGCAGAGCTGTTGCATGGATGGAAAGTCAGCAAGGATACGAGGATATGCGACAGGAGGAAATAGGCCAATACAGGTAAGTTCTGTGTTGGTTGATTGATCTCAGGTAGAAAGTACCGGGGAGCTAACTTTGTGCAAATAGACTATCCTATCTGACGTCGACATGCGGCTTTGATGAGGCGACAAGTAGAAGCTTAATCAAGGAAAAGTACCCGAAACGAGATAATCGCTCTCAACATCGCAGTTGAGGTCATGAGCCTGAATTGCCTGCTCAATATGCAGGACGGAACTAGCAACTCGTTCGTGCTGCGTGCAATGTGCATAGCAGTTTTTATTTGGTCGGTGAAAGGTCTGCGATGTAAGCCATTGATGGTTGCAGGCCGTATCATAAAACCCCAAAACTTGTCTGGTCGGTGTTTTATCTGTTTAGACTTGGCAAAAAAGACGTTGGGTGGGAGAGAAGTAGGAAATCAGGACATGATACAACAAATAGAGGTTGGGTCGCCCCAACCCAGGAGTCAGGTTCAGAATAAGGGTTTTGTGCTAGGTATAGCGATAGCCTTACATCTCTGGAGATCATAGGAGTTTTATGCATGAGGAAGCCGGTGTTGAAGGTGATTTTGTGACAAGCGTGTTAGCCTGGTGCTGTTATATAAGAAGTGTTGATGGCCGATTGTAATTTGAACAGTGTCGTGCTTCTTGCGTCTTAACAGGTGTATCCAAACGTGAGGAAACCGGTAACATGAGGTGGATCATAAATAATCTCTGTTGCCTGTTGTCTGTTGTGCCTATAGCTGTATTTCAGCTATATCAAGATCTCGAGACAGATGAAGATCCTATGAATGCTGCGATGAATCTCTATAGGGTAAGTTGACGTTCAAAAGGATATGACATGGTACGCTTGACATGGTTTCCTGCGTAAGTATGCTGTGATTCATGAATATGGCCCAAAGCTCAAGTGATTGTTCAGCGTCCCGTTCCATTGGTAGAATTACGATTGGTCATGTGGAAGTGTTGCCTGCACAAATATTGGTGTTTATTGAGATGCACAACTCACATGGGGATAGTTGCTGAGAGCCTCACCTGCAAGAATGATACGGCCCGGATAAGGAGGATCCGAGCGAGATTTGCAATCCAATACGAATACGTGCAGCCTTACACAGTGAAGGAGTACTATGGGGAGCTAGCGTTGGTAGTTGATAGGTTACTTACGACAACAGTCTCCCCCCAATCTGCAAAGCCAAGATTCCGCATCTCGTAGGCGTTAATCTCAACAATGGGAATCAGTTTTGATTGGGTGGATGGTGGGGGAGGATCCGGGAATTGCGGATGGTCCCCTGAATATGCACTTGGAAAATACATGGGTTCAGGGAATCATTTATTAATCGATAATCATCCCTTTTCTGAGGGTCAGGACAATTAATTGACTTGATCTTTTCAATTCTGTCACTGTTTTCCTCTCCAAAACTAATCGTCTTTAGCCATTGAGCACAGAGACTGATTCATGTTGACTGCTGAACATATAGGGCAACCTGTTGTTATCCTTTGAGGCAAATCCAGCGCCTTATTAGCTGTATCTTTTCTGCACAGGGCTCTGTAATCTCTTACTCTTCATTTTTCTATCTTTAACAACCACCGGCTCAAGGAAGCGGTGAATGAAAGAGCAAGGGAATCAGATCCATCCAAGCATTTTCGCCAATTCCCATCATCTATTCCTTCAGTAACCAAAGGAAGGATCTTTTTTCAGCCCACTACACAATGTCAACCTCTGAGCAGACGTCCGGTCCCCGGATGACGCCCATCACCGCCCCTACCCCCGACAGCAAGCCCATCCCCCGGCCAGAGCTGACGGAAGAGCAAAAAGCAAAGTATGAGGCTCTTCTGGAAAAGGCCAAGGCGTTCACGGAGATCAAGTGCGAGAAGCAGGCCGATAAGGAGGATAAATCTGGCCCAATCACTGACAATGAGCGAGCCTGGCTCACTCGCGAGTGCCTGCTTCGATACCTGCGCGCAACGAAGTGGTCCGTCGATGATGCCGCTAAGCGAATCCTCGCAACGCTTGCATGGCGTCGTGAGTATGGCCTTGAGGAGTTCACTCCAGAGTACATCTCGCCCGAGCAGGAGACGGGCAAGCAGATCATTGTTGGCTTTGACCGCAATTGTCGACCGTGTCAGTATCTCAGCCCGGCACGACAAAACACCGACACGAGTCCTCGCCAGTTGCACCACCTGTTTTACATGGTGGAGCGTGTGACGGATATTATGCCGCCCGGCGTGGAGACGCTGAGCCTCATGATCAACTTTAAGCCCAGCAAGAAGCGACAGAACACGAGCGTGCCTGTTTCCACAGCTAGAGAGGTCTTGCATATTCTGCAGAACCACTACCCAGAGAGACTGGGCAAAGCTCTGATCATCAATGGTAGGTTTAACCCGAGTATCGTTGTTGACATCCGACCCTAACATGTTTCTCTCCCTCTAGTGCCTTGGATTGTCTGGGGTTTCTTCAAGATCATCACCCCCTTTATTGACCCGGTCACCCGTGAGAAGCTCAAGTTCAACGAAGACATGAAGCAGTATGTGCCTCCAGAGCAGCTCTGGAGCGCCGACTGGGGCGGTAACATGGATTTTGAGTATGACCATTCTACCTACTGGCCTGCCCTCAACGAGCTCTGCCGCCAGAGACGCGAGGAGCGTTACAAGAGATGGATTGCCGGCGGAAAAGAGATTGGTGAGCTAGAGGATTTCCTAGCTGGTGGCACAGATGTGAGCGTCAAGGGCGTAGAGTACAGTGGAGAGAAGAGCGGTGTGGATGCAGTGGAGGAGAAGCTGGCTACGACTACGCTGGAGGAACAGCCCGTTGCCGCATAAGCAGGGCGCGAAAAGGATTACAGTTTGGAATTCTCAAAGGAGTATTCCAAGACTAGGATACAAGCATGATAGACGAGCGTTGTTGATCTTGGACTCGGATTGTCTGACAGTTGAGCCTCATGTGCGGGCGGATCAGGCGAACGTGAATTTGGCAGTCCGCAGCCTTACGAGCAGCCTTCTGCACGTTTCAAGGCTAGCTTGTGGGTTAAATATGCGGATGCACGAATTGGGTATCTGATTTGCTTATAACGGTCACCTTGACGAAATTCACGCCGTTCCGGGAACAATGATATGGCAACCTGGGTGGTGAAACTGTCGGGGATGCGGTCGTAGGGCTGCCTGATGTGCAAACAACCCGGCATGATGTGCACTGGGCATACCAACTTGACCAGAACTGGGGTGTAGCATGAGACAGATTCAGCAATGGTGTGTCTATTAGAAACTAGATCTATTAATCGAGACATTTTTATAAATGCCTAGTGGTGTGGCCAGGCTGCTTTTTACTCCGGTTTGGGGGGGTATAACAAACGACCTTGCCTATCTGCATATTTATGGGGTGAGTAAATGTGTATGACTCTTAACGCCCATTGCATTGACAAGGATTTATATCCACCGTGAATAACATTGAATCACGAAGTAGGATGAAGCATGAACCAAGCGAATAGATAAGAACAACATGAAAGAAAAGAAGAAGAAGAATGACCACGCCGTGATTGTGTTCCGGTAAAACAAGAAAACATGGAGGGTCGGGACTTTTCTCTTGGGAGGTTATACAAAAGGGAACGGATAGTTGCTCTTGTACGATATCTTCTACCTTGCTGATTGGTAAATAAGAAGGAAAAAAAAAAAAAAAAACAAGCATGTATTGATGATGATACTGGCTGATTGCCCGGTCATGCATGAGGACTTGTGCTTGTCCCTCCCCATGACTGTCATTTTTAACATTTGATATTTTCTTTCTTTCTTTCTTGGTTTTGTCTCTCGTTGTCGATCTAAACATGCAATCCAAAAGGATTCCGCAGTTGCTGCCTGTTATGCTTCTGACAAAAGCCATCCAATAAAATTGATGCGGACAATACGTCCGGGAGCTTGAAAAGATTCCTTTTAACGTGTAGCTGCATAGGGCAGATTTTTTATTTATTTGTTTTATCGTTTTTTTTAATACTTGGAGTCGTCATCATCATTAGCATTACCCATTAAACTAGCGAGGTAACTTATTCGAACAGCCTTTGATTTTTTTGACCTTACATTTCATTTGGATCAAGTTGGCTATTTGTTGATAGACACACGCGCGCATACGCACGCACGCACGCGCGCACACACACACACACACACACTCATACACTCATACACTCACACATTCACTCACACACCCAGGCAAACAGTATTGTCATTCGTCAGCAGCCATGATGCCTTGTTGGTCTTCAGTCTCTCGACTAAACCATCTTTGGTATTGGGACATGAGGCCCTCCTCCAGTCGTATGTTTAGTACTGTATATAAAAGGCCATGCAAACCTCTCTGTCGTGTCACTTTGCCAGCACAGTCCTTTTCCCCTTCTATTAAAGGCCTGAACGGTCTTCATCTCTCATCTCCAGTCTCTTCTTACATATCTACTCAATAACTACAAAGTATCTTGCCTCTTATATGACCATCATGAATCATCTCTCTAGAATAACAAAGATGGAGTTGCCACCCTTCTTACAGGCCGCAGATGCCAACACGTCCTCCTTCAACGCCTCGTCAGCTTTCCCCGGCATAATGGATACTTTCCTCTTCACCGCTGGACAGACTTCTCCTCTGATGCAGCTTCTCCTCTTCGTCTATCGATCCCTTGGTGCTAAATTCGGTCTTGATCCTTCGCTACTTCTTACCTTTCTAGGTCTCATCTGGGGCTTCTACAAGATTCTTACTCAGGCCTATTTTGGAGTGCAGCAGTTTATCAAACAACATCTCATGTGTTCGATCAACATCAACGGAGATGATCCTGTATATAACCACATGACCGAATTTCTCTCGGAGAAAGAGAGTATCGTCACGGATCGTAACTTGGCAGCCAACACAATGTGGAAATCAGCATGGGAGGAAGAAGAGGACATTGCCAATACGTTCTCCCTCATGGAAGAGACAGAGGATGGGAACGACCCTCAGTATCTCAACTTTGCTAATCACGCTGCTAGCACAGTAAGTCATAACGAAGCCCCAAACTGAAAGTGACCTCGGTTAACCATGTTTAGAAACTTCGATATCTACCAGCTTTGGGAACCACAAGCTTTTGGCATAATAGGACTTATTTCCAAGTAACTCGTGCCCAGCAATCCGTCATGGGATTTGGCGGCTGGGGAGGTCTCAGAGATAAAGAAGAGATGTTCATAACATGTTATGGTCGATCAGTTGGTAAGTCACCGCTGTCCATACTTAAAATTTCCTGTCCTAACAACCCCAGAACCCCTTAAGCAGCTTCTTGCAGATGCGAAGACCATTTACTTTATGGATACACGGCAAAAGACAAGCATTTACCGTCCTAGGCCTCGAGAGCAGCGCTCTGGTGGTTCACGCGACGCTAGCTGGTGGACGAGAGTCACACGGCGTCCTGTTAGACCCATGAATACTGTTGTACTAGAGCACGAGGAAAAGACCACCATACTCAAAGACATCAACGAGTATCTGCACCCGGTGACGCCTAGATGGTATGCTTCCAGAGGTATACCACTCCGAAGAGGATATCTATTTCACGGCCCGCCTGGTACTGGCAAGACCAGTTTCTCCTTTGCCATTGCCGGTGTATTCGGTATCGACATCTATGTTATCAGTTTGCAAGATAATACGCTCACTGAGGAAGACTTGGCCCTGTTGTTCACAAAGTTGCCAAGACGTTGCATTGTGCTGCTGGAAGACATCGACACAGCTGGTCTACGTCGAGACAACGAAGGTGAGGATGAGGAAGAAGGAAAGGATGAAAAGAAGAGCGGCGAGACAGGAGCGAAACAAAATGGAGAAGAGAAAGAGAAGAATAAAAAGAAGAAGTCGAAAAAATCGAAAGAAAGAAAAGATAGAGGCGATTCTGACTCAGACTCAGACTCAGACTCAGATAGCTCAAGCTCAGAGGATGAGGCCTCGCGAAAGCGCAGAAAAAGGCATCAAAGGAGAAGAAGGCACAGGAAAAACCTTGATGACGCCCCGGAGGGTATCTCACTGTCCGGTCTTCTCAATGCTATCGATGGCGTGGCATCCCACGAAGGTCGCGTTCTCATCATGACAACCAACAAACCTGAATCCCTAGACGAGGCTCTCATCCGCCCTGGACGTATCGACGTACAAGTTGGCTTTAGAAATGCCACGAGTGCACAAGCGACCGAGCTATTCTACAGGATGTACGAGGCATCCCGAGCTAAGCCGCACAACACGGGGAATATCCAGTTCACAAAGGGTTCATCCAAGATGTTGGAGGCTGATATAGCAAAGGATGAACTGAAGAGAATCTCCGAGGAGTTTGGAAAGATCGTTCCCGAGGATCAACTTTCACCTGCAGAGATTCAGGGGTTCTTGTTGAAGAGGAAGAAGGGCCCTGAAAAGGCCCTTGAGGAGGCGCCTGCGTGGATCGAGGGGCTCTTGAAGCAGAAAGAGAGTAACTCCAAGGTTGTTACTGTCCAGTGAGCTTGATCTGACATTCCTTGGGGGAGGGTTGGAAGCTGTAGTTGATCAAGGGGTCGTCATGTGGTGAGGGATTGGAGGAGTTGATTGAGACAAGAGATGATTACTAGATTGCCAAGCTATAAAAGTAATGAGAAAGAGCTAATGATCTTCCCTTATTCACTTGTATTCTACTGCAATTTCTGTACTCCTATTTAATCGTATGGACATGCCCAATTGCCGTGGTGGACTTGCAAGTCCTGCTGCCAGCGCTCTCGGTGAGCCTCGGTGAAGCCAGCTCCTCCTACACCCCACACCTCAACTTCTTAATCTCACCGAACCCCCCAGCTTTCCCTATCCCACATCTATCTACACATGCGACGACATCCACCCACTGCAACCACCGTCCGATCGCAACCATCTTTCTCACCCGCTACGAGTACCTGCCGCAGCTGAATTATGCTCAAGTCTTCATACTTATTCTCTTCATCATGAGCAACCTCCAGCCCGGTCCCGGTGCGACCAGCGGGTCAAAGGAGCCTGGTCTACGACATCCAAGCAGTGGGAAGACAATCTATCATCGACCGCTGAACCGCACAAAGACGGCGGAACTGAGTCAGGCGAGCTTTGCATATTTGTTTGGAGAGATGGTCACGTATGCGCAGAGGCGTGTCAAGGGTATTCAGGAGCTAGAACAGAGGTATGTTCTGTTCTGAATACGTGTTACAATTACCTGTCTAGACTCTGGTAAACTGATTTATTTCTAGATTGAACGTCCAAGGCCACTCTATCGGCCTGAAACTTATCGATCTTCTTCTCTTCCGCGAACCTCCCCGAACACAACTTCGTCCTCTTACCATCATCCCTCTTCTTCACTTCATCAAACAAAATGTCTGGCAGCATCTCTTCGGTAGACAAGCCGACCGTCTCGAAAAATCCGCCAACCCCGAAACACCAGACGAGTACATGATTATCGATAACGAACCTCTCGTAAACCAGTACATCAGTGTGCCAAAGGAAATGAGCCAGCTCAACTGCGCTGCGTTCGCGGCTGGTGTGGTGGAGGGCGTATGCGATGGAGCAGACTTCCCAGCGAGGGTTACGGCGCATACGGTAGCAGAGGGGGAGATGTGGCCTGGCAAGACGGTTTTCCTGGTCAAGTTCAGACCAGAGGTCCTAGAGAGGGAAGGATTCCTGGGCAAGAGTTCTTGAATGGGTTGAAATTGAACGAAGCATGGTACACGGTGTTTGTGGAGTTTACAGGAGGATGTTTTAAATTGGGATAGGGGGGAATCATAGAACGGGAAACAGATATCTAATACTTTTTGTCTGTCTTGTCATTAAGTCTTGGTACCTAGGTACTCAAATGCCTATCTTGACGTCGTGACTGTTTATCCCCGTTCTGTTATATCAAACACCATACGCCATGCTACCAGGAAAAAAAAAATAAAATCCAGCCTCTAGACCTTGTCTAGCGAGGCATACCACGATTCATATTCTTTGGCCGCTCCGCAACGTCCTTATTGGGTCCTTTGTTCATCAACTGACCCAACCCCAGATCCTTCCAAACCGGCTCCTTCGATCTCTGCGTCGCACGCTGAATCCCAAACGCAGCATGTTGATCTGGTACGACGTCGTCCTCGTCTTCTGGGTTGATAGGCTGATGTTGCGGGGCGACGTAGATCTCGTCGTCGGGGAGTTTGTCCTTGCAGAATTCCTCAAAGAGGTCTGCGTCGCGGGGACGGTGCATGTGGATGTATGTAAAGGAAGAATCTTTGTTCTAGAAGCAAGGTCAGTGCTGTTCTCATGGGGGGGAGTTCAGTTGAGGGTAATAATACCATGATTGTGGCTGTTGGTAACGAAATAAATCGGGAATCAAAGTTGATGAAGATGGGTGATTGTTTATAGTCGGCGGGAGTGGAGCTGAAGTTGAAAATCGTGGGGAAGCAATGCAGTACCTACTCCTACTGATCTAGTAGGTAGCTACTCAAGTAACAATATCTTTGTACTATTAGATCGTTAAAATGACAGTCTGTTAACTCAATACCCTCTGGTATCACGTCTTGAATTAAAGTATCTGGATACAAACTCCGGACTTTATGGACTTCATTCTAAGTATTCTTCATCTCAATGGAAGTCAGAGACTAATGTGCCAGTAGTATGCTGATATGAATGTTGTAGGCATGTGACGATGAACGACCATTTAAACTATTTCTTCACCGCTAAAGCCTGCTGCAACTTCTTATTGACGTATGAACATATCTCGAATCTCTGATCTGATGGATCAAGCAGTTTTGTAATCTCATTTTCATTTCCATACTTTCCAACATTTCCGTCATCTTACTCACTTACCTACTCTACAGAACATGTCGCCAAAGCAAACACCGGATCAAACGCGGCCCGACTCCAGCAGGCAGCTACCCTGGTGACAGTTGCATGTCATAGCGGGGCAGCCGCACCTCTAGCTCCGACCTTCTTCCGCCCTGCCTAATGCCGGCCTGGAGAGAGCTCTCGACCCCTCCATCTTCTTTAAACGAAACACCACTGGTGGTGTGAATCCTTTCGTCCTCATCATTCAGCTGAATCAATCTCTCCCCCTAATCAACAACCCTTCTCTCCCAGAATAACGATTCTTCAACTCGATAGCTCTGCCGCATATGACCTAAACCCCACACGATTTGTCTCTCACGTTAGTGAAGTGAAGCTCCCAACATGGCCACTCCCACCATCAACGCCACGCCTCAGGCGGTCATGGGCCATGTCCAGAAGCTCAGCGACACCGATCCCGATTTTCGATTCATGTCCCTCAACGATCTGTTGCAGCTTCTCACCCATGCCAAAGCCGACTTTCTTCATCATGATTATAACATTGCCGCTCGTACAGTTGATAGCATCATCAAGACCCTCGATGACCAGAATGGTGAAGTGCAGAACTTAGCAATCAAGTGGTATGTTTGCGGTTTGTGAATCAACCAAAAGACGTCGTCATTAACCCCTATCCAGCCTGGGACCTCTCGTGGGGAAGGTTCCTACTCCTATCATCGCTCCCATGATCGAGAAGTTATCAACATTGAAACTCAAGAACTCAGTCGACAATGCCGTTCCCTCGTTAGCTCTGCGATCTGTCATCATGGCACTACCTCGACCTATCCCTGGCTTACCACCAACCTCGGATGTTCAGGAAGCTTATAATGCTGTGAGCCGTGTACTCATTCCTCGTCTGATCGGTCCCGGTCCCAAGACCAGAGTCCCACAAAACACCAAGATTGCACTTCCTCCTGTTCCGGAAGGTCTGCTCCAGAATGAGGGCGACCTCAATGCGGAGGCTGTGGATGTATTGATTGAGGTTGTCAGATGCTTTGGCCCAATGCTTAATCAAGTCGAAGTGGAGGCTATGCAGGAAGTAGTTATCCAGCTTCTTGAGAGCGAAAAGGGTTCATCTGTCGTCAAGAAACGAGCTGTTGTGGCCATCTCTATGCTAGCAGTATACCTTTCAGATGAACACCTCGAAAATGTCGTGAATCGAATTACTGCTCTCCTCTCGCAGGTCAGCAACAACTCCGTGACAAGACGATTGTACATTTCGATTCTGGGTAGCATGGCTCGATCCATACCCACACGGTTCGGCCCCCATCTTCCCAAGGCCGCACCTTACGTTCTTCAGGCTCTTGGGGATGATGAGCTCCAGACACATCTGGAAAAACTCAGCGACGGTGATGATCTTGGCCAGGATTTTAATGAGGTTCGAGAAGCTGCCCTCGTGGCTCTGGAAGCATTCTTGGCCTCTTGCCCCCAAGAAATGCGACCTTTCACTGATGAGACCATGGTCTCGTGCCTCCGATTTCTTAAATACGACCCTAATTATAACGTGGACGACGATGAGGATATGGAGGTGGACGAAGAAGAGGAGGAACTTGATGAGGACGATGAGTTCGATGCTGATGACGGCTTCGAGGATGACGATGACGATGCTAGCTGGAAGGTCCGACGTTGTGCTGCCAAGACGCTTTATACTCTCATTTCAACCCGTGCAAGCGGCGACCTTCTCGAGAACGGAGTCCTCTACAAACAAGCAGCCCCCTTACTCATCAAGCGTATCGACGAGAGAGAGGAGAACGTGCGACTTGAGGTCATTTCAGCCCTGTCTCTCTTGGTTCGCAAGACTGGCGAAGGTATTGAGGTTGCTGACCTGTCACTTGACGAGTATGAGCAAGAATCTGAGGCACGTATGCCAATCAGCCGAAAGCGAAGACGACAAAGCAGTGGTGGCGGTAACACGGCCGCTCAATTCATGGCAGGATCTGGGCTTGTATCACCAGTTCTTGAGAAAGTTCCTTCAACTGGCCCACGAGCCGACCTTGCTAGTCTGATCCCAACTATTGTCAAAGCCATCACGAAGCAGCTCAAGGGCAAGACCATTCCGACTAAGCAGGCCGTGATCAGTCTTCTTGATGATATAGTGTCGGTGCAGCATGGCGGTTTGGCTGAATACTTTGACGAGATCATTGGCCCCATCATCGAAGCCATTAAGCCTACCGGTTCTGGCTCAATTTCCGCCTCGCTTGCTTCTGCTGGCGGCTCCTCATCGGCCACTCCCAGCACTCTTCGAGTTGCAGGTCTAAAGCTGATCAGCGACATTTCCAAGACACACTCCTCAGCCATACTGCAACCCTATCTAACCAAGATTGTCGCAGGAGTTACATCTGCTGTCCATGATCGCTTTTACAAAATCTCTAGTGAGGCAATCCGAACTGTTGAAGAGTTGGTTAAGACCATCACCCCTCCAAGAGCAAGGAATACCGCTTCCAAGTACAGAAATGAGCTTGAAAAGCTCTACGAGGTCATCCTGGACCGCGCTGCTGCCAACGATGCCGATGCCGAGGTGCGACAGCGAGCTATTCACGCGCTCGGTGTCTTGATCTCACGCACTTCGAGCCCAGAAGGCTCCTCGTTGATATCCGCGGACAAGCGAAAGTCAGCCCTAGACGTTCTCCAGGAGCGTCTCAAGAACGAGACAACCCGACTTGCGGCTGTACGTGCGGTTGACAATGTCGCCGCCTATGCAAAGAGTCCTGGTCAACTCGAGAAGCCTTGGATTCAGGATGTCGCTTTGGAACTGTCAGCTCAACTGCGAAAGGCCAACCGAGCTCTGCGTGGTTCTAGCATTGTCGCTCTCAAGCATTTGGTCTTGGCGAATGCTTCCAAGGGGCAGCTCGAACCTGATACTATTTCGGGAATTGTGACGGCTCTCATGCCAATCATTACGAACAGCGACACTCATCTTCTTGGACCTACGCTGCTTATTCTTGCACATGTCACTCACGAGCACCCCGATCTTGTTGTCACCACGGAGATGATCTCGTCGCTCTGCGAGCTTCTCAAGTCGCACTATGCCAGCATTGCTCTAGATCAGCTATTAGTGCTGGTCAGCAGCATAGGCGAGGCTGGTGCTGGCCAGCCCCTCATGCAGGGCCTCCTCAAGGATGTTAGTGTATCTGGCGATCCCGCCGTGGTCGGGAAAGTAATTGGAACTCTTCTTGTCACCGGAGGAGACTCTGCTGGCATCAAGTTGGACAGCTTCGTCTCGGAGCTCCAGACGAGCGCCAAGGGTAATGACGATGCCAGAGTAAGCCTTGCCCTGGCTGTCCTGGGTGAAGCTGGTATGAGGTTGGGAGCAGGGTCTCCTCTGAAGCCTGATCTCTTCCTCGACCAGTTCCATGCAGAGCCTGATAAGGTGTCGTTGTCAGCTGCCATTGCTCTTGGTAGAGCAGGCTCTGGCAATGTTCCCGAGTTCTTACCTGTGATTCTTGAGACGATGCAGAAGGGCGGAAACACACAGTATCTACTTATCCAGTCGATCAAGGAGATCCTTCATTCCGTCTCGGCCCAATCGACCGACTTGCGCAACTATGCTCCAAAAATCTGGGACCAGCTTCTAAAGGCCTCGGACAATGCTGACAACAAGGTGGTGTGTGCCGAGTGTGTTGGACGTCTTGTGACACTCGATCCCGGCGTCTTTATTCCCAAACTACAGGTACGTTGCGTGATATATCGATAGATGGCTCCTCTGACTTGGATGTAGACTCTTCTCAAGGATCAATTTTTGAGCATCCGAGGCATGGCTGTTCAAGCTGTGCGCTACACGTTGCCCGAGAGTGATGAGACATTCGACGCAATGCTTCGAAATGTTCTCATCGACATGCTCTTGACCATGCTCCAGGATTCTGACATGGACATTCGCCGATTAGCCATGACTACACTCACGACCGCAGCACGAAACAAGCCGGATCTGATTCATCCCCATCTAGGCGAGCTGATGCCGTTTGTTCTGAACGAGTCAGTGATCAAGAAAGAGTTGGTCAGAGAGGTGATGATGGGGCCCTTCAAGCATACAGTGGATGATGGACTTGAGGTCCGCAAGGTAAGGATAGCAGAACACTCACTGTTGACCGATACTAACCAATGGAAAAAACAGAGCGCGTACGAAACATTATATGCACTTATGGAAACGGCTTTCACACGTATCAACAATATCGACTTTTACGATCGGGTTGTGGCTGGCCTTAAGGACGACAACGACATCCGTCAACTGTGCAACCTCATGGTAACAAAACTCATCGTGATTGATCCTGACGAGACAACACGCCGTCTCAATTCGATTGCGGAGGCGTACCGTGCTGTCTTATCAGTCAAGCTTAAGGACAATGCTGTTAAGCAGGATCTAGAGAAGCAGGAGGAAGCTAACAAGAGCATCCTGAGGGTAACACTGTTGCTCGGGGAGAAGATGAAGGCCATGACGGGCAATGCTGGCGCTGCTACTAGCAACGCTGGTGCTTCAAGCGTATGGACAGCTTACTGGGAGTGGGTGAACAAGGAATTCGAAAAGCAGCTTCGAGGATTGCGAGAGGAGAATAGTCAATTGCAGACACGAATGGTTTAGTGAGCGGCAAGGAAGAGGGCGGGCGGAAGGGTAGCCAAGCAGATGATGGCATATTCTCATGAAGAAATGACTTTTGTAGAAAACAGTTAAGCCAAGTTTGCAATGTTAAGTTGTGTGGTTTATTGCCTAGTCCTCGGCATACGGCAGACAAGTCAATGGGAATCTAGGCACGTTTGGGGGACGATCATGTTTTCGCATACGATCTCGACTTCTTCTGCTTTGAGTCATGGCCTCACGTTAAGACATAGCCTCGCGATGGCATATTTGGTTATCATCGCATTCCCTTTGGCGCATCCTTCGCTTCGTGCGCTAAAAAAGATCGGCTGGGGAACGAAATCAGGAGCTTTAATGTCTGGGCATGGAGCACATCGTCAGCCAAGACTTGTCCCAAGCGGTGAATGACATCGTTTTTATGGAACTTAGTCTTGAGGCCAAGATGGATTGTTTACAAACGAGCGAGGCTATGCTTCTTGGTAGTTATGCTGAGTTGAAGTATTTGAGATGGACGTTTGTCCTACTTTTTCGTGAGTGTTGGACGGTGTCTCAATTGAAGGTCCTTGCTCCAGCGCCGTGACGATGTTGTTCAGATCAACCCTCAACGCAGCTCTGCTTGCACTCTCCATTCCTACGATAATTGCAAAATCCCATCACTGTCCCCCTCACGGCCCTGTTCTCCCCGCTCCTGCAAACCTCTCTTCAAACCCCAATGTCACTCTCACAGCCCTGACCCTCCGCCTCGCCCTCGACTCTCTTTTCTCCCAGGCCTCCAACTCAACAGCTATATCCCTGTCTGTCAAATCCATCCATGATGAAGATCCTATACTGGATGTTCACGTCACACCGGATGCTCTAGATGAGCGGGGTGCGCAGAACATCACAGGAAATACAGTTTATAGAATAGCCAGTGTCTCCAAGGTCTTCACCGTGCTGGCGGCGTTGAAGACGGCGGGGATGGGGCTGGACGATCCAGTGACAAAGTTTCTTCCGAGGTTGAGAGACTTGAAGAGGCAGCAGGAAGAGGAGAACAATGTGATGACGGTGGATTGGGATTCTATCACGATTAAAGCCTTGGCGTCGAGTATGGGTGGTGTTCCAGCTGACTGTATGCTCTCGCTGTTTCCTGAACTGCCACAAAGGCTGAAGAACTGACGGTCTACAGTGACGACTGACTTGACTTCTTTCCCAGGGGATTGGACTCAGCTTGGCCTTCCTGAAGCAAACGAGACACTAGGTTGCATTGGACTCTATGGCATCAGGGGGTGTAACTCAACAGGTAATGAACCCCCATCCCATCGTCAAGAACGTACGCCTGCGGATCGAAAGAATAGAAATTAACCAATACAGATTTCTGGGAGAATATGGGCAAACGTCCACCCGTCTATGCTCCTTGGTCCAGTCCCGTATACTCCAATGCCGCGTTCATGGTTCTCGGTCTAGCCATTGAGAACGCTACGGGAACTGATTTCGAGACTTTTGTGAATGAGAGTATTTTCCAATCCTCTGGGATGGAGAATACAACTTATACGAAACCGGATGATAGCCTGGGAGCTATTAGTGTGGGAGATTGGTACTGGAATGCCAGTATGGGAGTCTGGGATCCGTGAGTCGTTTCTTCAATGCATCGATACGGATTGGTGATTCTATACTAATACATGTCTGTCTCCAGAGCTGGTGGTTTTTATTCTACGAGTAACGATCTTCTTACTTTTGGCTCGTCCATCCTCAACAACACTTTCTTGCCTTCCAATGCCACAAATACCTGGCTACAGCCCGTCAGCTTCACCTCTTCAGCTGGGTCATTCATCGGTGCCCCCTGGGAGATATATCGTTCCAACAACGTCACCTCGGATCATCGTTACGTCGAATTCTACACTAAAGCTGGTGGCCTCGGCACTTATCACTCTCTTCTTGCTCTTGTCCCAGACTACGACCTTGTCTTCGCATTCCTATCCGCTGGACCCGAAGCTTCCGCTGCTATTCCCCAAGTGGTCTTCTCGCAGGTGATGCAAGCGTTGCTGCCTGCTATTGAAGAGGCTGGTAAACAAGCCGCTAATGAGACATATGTGGGAGAGTATCACGATGAAGAGACAAACTCCACGGCCGTGTTGGTACTTGAAGACAATGCTCCCGGACTGAGGGTTGTCAATCTTACAGTCCGTGGCGTTGAAGTGCTCGAAAACTATCCCACAAACATTGCGGCTACGAATGAACTTGATGTACAAGCCGCCGCCGCCAACATCAACCTGACTGCCAGCCTATTCCCTACATCTCTAACTGCTGACGGCGGCAACAAAGTGTCATGGCGGGCAGTCATTAAAGAAACAGCACCCGAGGTAGTTGAGATGGCCGAGAGTCTGTTCGTGTGGCCTGATGCGGTGTGCCAGACCTGGGCGTCTTTGGATAGAGCGGCGAACGAGTTCAAGTCTCTTGACCATGTGATATTTGAGCTTGAGGAGGGGGAGGTGACGAGTGTTGAGCTGGTTGGGTTCCAGGTGACGCTGAAGAAGATCGATTAGATGTTGCGAGTGATCAGAGCGTTGAGTGTTTATTGGTGGTGTACGTTAGTTTATAGCAAAGTTGAGGAAGAAGGCATCAGAACGTCACGTATCCAGTCATTTTGTGTAGATCAAACTTCATTTATATCCTGATCTATGTATCATAAACATCCGTTTGCCAAGTCATACTTGTTACATATATCATGGAGAATCCATGGCACCATTTATAACCAGGCACCTTGCGCTTAGCTTCTTTGCTCAATTTCGGCCTTCTCAACACTGGCCGTCTCGACGTCTTTCTTTGGTGTGTTGGACTCCTCCATACCAGCCACGGCATGCTCAAAGCTTCGTCCACGCTTCTCGGGGCCAAGCATAGTGGTGACGATGATGCCAACGGCGATGATGGCAGTGGCAATGCCCATGACAGGGCCGTAAGCCTCAACCTTGTCACCGTTCTTGAGAGTGATGAACGTCTGCTCAGCAATCGCGTTGACAATCTGGGCAGAGGGGGACGAGATCATGTTACCGATCTGGTAGGTCACACCAGGGAAAGAGGAACGGAAAGCAGGGGGAGACAGCTCGTTGAGATGGATGGGGATGACACCCCACGCACCCTGTACAAAGAACTGCATGAAGAACCCGCTGGCACTAAGGCTTCGCTCACCCTCGGGCAGAATCCAGGCGGGGATGAGAACACCGGACATGAAGGCAGAGAGGATGATGGCACGTCGACGACCGATGAACTGACTGACGTAGCCAATGATGGTACCACCAACACAGGCACCGACCTTCATGAGAATGGAAGCACGAGAAGCGCCAGAGTTGTCAAGTTCCTTCTGGGTGAGCATGAAGGTGGTGTAGGAGTCTTGGGAAGTGTGGGAAAAGTAGTTGAACCAGGTCATGAGAATGATGCAGTAAACACACATCTTCCACTCAGCACGGAGCATCCTCTTGCAGTCTCTCCAGAAGGCACCTGGAGTAGAAGATTTCTTGCCATTGGCTTTGGCATCGAGGAACTGCTGGGATTCAGGGAAGAGGATGCGGATGAAACCGACGCCAATGGAGATACCAGCTGAGAGCATGTGAGCATTGACACCAAGTAAAAAACGACGGGGAGCGTGTTGACTTACCAGCAATCCAAAAGACAGTCTTCCAGCTCTCTGTGCTCCCACCGACGCCGAGGTTGGCACAAGCAGCAAAAACGTAGCCAAGAGAGTATCCTTGTTGCAAGATACCTGACATCAAGCCACGAGCAGAGGTGCTACACAAGACGAAATTAGCACGGGAATAATGAGGAATTTCTCCAAAAAGGCCAAGAAGCCAAGACACGGGAGCCAAGGTGAGGAGAGCCAAGACTTTGGAGAAGATGGAGAGAGAGACAGAAACGACTTACGGGCACTGCTCAAGAGCCATAGCAATGGCATTACCGTAGACACCACCCATGAAGAGACCAAACAGACTGCGTACAGCAAGGAACTGACCAAAGGTAGTGCTGTAGATGGTGGCAATCTGAAGAACACCGAGGACAATCATGTTGAAGACCATGGGCCACTTACGACCCCATTTGTCACCAGCGAGTCCAAACATGGCAGCACCGAGAGAGCGGAGCAGGAGTGTGAGGGTGATGGCTGTGGTGATGTTGGTCTTTGTGGTGTCGTAGTAGGCGGCCAGCTTCTTGGTCTGGATGGAGAGAGCGTGAAAATCAAAGGCATCAGCGGTCCAGGCAGCCAATCCGACGAGGAAGAAGATCCAGTCACGACCTGAGAGCTGAGCCATGAGGCTGATGGGGTTCTGGATAGGTTCAGGATCTCTCCATTCTGTGGTCTCTTCACCGTTGTCGTTGGTGATGACGACACGTTGCTTCCAGATGAAAAGGTCACCAAAGGCTTGTTTGGCGGTAGCAAAGATACCCTTCTTTATGGGGTCGGCGGGTTGGCCATCCTGGATTTGAGCACCCATGATAAATTAAGGGTGAATGGAGATGTTGGCGTTGATGCTGATGTTGATGTTGATGGTAAGAGAGTAGGGACAAGTGACGCCAGGTTCAAGTGAGGGAGTTGAGGGGGAGGGGGAGCGGGTGAGGATGCTCTTAGACTTCGAACTCACCTCAAGTTCGGAGGAGATAAAGTCAAGTTATATATACCGCCGATCAGAGAGACAACAAGGACATAAGCCAAAAAAAAAAAAAAAAA